>JABXJD010000183.1:932500-1218197 GCA_013375575.1 Percina caprodes | reverse complement strand
CTGCCGCACCAACAACAGCTGCACCAACAACAGCAGCACCTACAACTGCCGCACCAACAACGGCTGCACCAACAAACACAGCACCTACAACTGCACACCAACAACAGCCGTGACCTACCACAGCAGCACCAACGACAGCAGCACCTACCACCGCCGCACAAACAACAGCAGCTCCAACAACAGCTACACCTACTACAGCAGCACCTACAACTGCTGCACCAACAACAGCTGCACCCACGACAGCAGCACCTACAACTGCTGCACCTACAACAGCCGCACCTACCACAGCAGCAGCTCCAACAACAGCCGCACCTACAACTGTTACACCAACAACAGCAGCACCTACAACAGCTGCACCAACAACAGCCGCACCTACAACTGCCGCACCAACAACAGCAGCACCTACGACAGCAGCACCAACAGCAGCTGCACCAACAGCAGCTCCAACAACAGCTGCACCTACGACAGCAAAGCACCTACAACTGCTGCACCAACAACAGCCGCACCTACTACAGCAGCACCTACCACAGCCGCACCAACAACTGCAGCCCCTACAACAGCTGCACCTACTACAGCAGCACCTACAACTGCTGCACCAACAACAGCAGCACCTACAACTGCTGCACCAACAACAGCCGCAGACCTACTACAGCAGCACCTACAACTGCCGCACCTACAACAGCGCCAGACCTACCACAGCAGCTCTAAACAACAGCCGTGACCTACAACTGCTACACTAACAACAGCAGCACCTACAACAGCTGCACCAACAACAGCCGCACCCACAACTGCATGCACCAACAACAGCAGCAGCACCTACAACAGCAGCACCAACAGCAACTGCATCAACAACAGCTGCACCTACAACAGCAGCACCTACAACTGCTGCACCAACAACAGCAGCACCTACAACAGCAGCACCAACAGCAACTGCACCAACAGCAGCTCCAACAACAACAGCTGCACCTACAACAGCAGCACCTACAACTGCTGCACCAACAACAGCTGCACCTACAACAGCCGCACCTACAACTGCCGTGAATTCACAACTGCAGCAGCACCTACGACAGCTGCATTCTAACAACAGCTGCACCTACCACAGCAGCACAGCCAACAGAGCAGCAGCACCTACCACAGCCGCACCAACAGCAGCTCCACCAACAGCTGCACCTACGACAGCCAAAACGCACAACTGCACCAACAACAGCAGCACCTACACAGCTGCACCAACAACAACCGCACCAACAACAGTAACTCCAACAACAGCTACACCTACTACAACAGCACCTACAACTGCTGCACCAACAACAGCCGCACCTACTACAGCAGCAGCACCAACAACTGCTGCATCAACAACAAAGGCACCTACGCAGCAGCACCTACAACTGCTGCACCTACAACAGCCGCACCTACCACAGCAGCACCAACAACAGCTGCACCTACAACTGCTACACCAACAACAGCACCTACAACAGCTGCACCAACAACAGCCGCACCTACAACTGCTACACCAACAACAGCAGCACCTACAACAGCTGCACCAACAACAGCAGCACCTACAACTGCCGCACCAACAACAGCAGCACCTACAACAGCAGCACCAAAAGCAACTGCACCAACAGCAGCCCAACAACAGCTGCACCTACTACAGCAGCACCTACAACTGCTGCACCAACAACAGCCGCACCTACTACAGCAGCACCTACAACTGCCACAACAACAGCCGCACCTACAACAGCTGCACCAACAACAGCAGCACCTACAACTGCTGCACCAACAACAGCAGCACCTACAACAGCTGCACCAACAACAGCTGCACTCACCACAGCAGCACCAACGACAGCAGCACTCTACCACCGCCGCACCAACAACAGCAGCTCCAACAACAGCTGCACCTACAACAGCAGCACCTACAACTGCTGCACCAACAACAGCAGCACCTACTACAGCTGCACCAACAACAGCCGCACCAACAACAGTAACCACAACAGCTACACCTACTACAACAGCACCTACAACTGCTGCACCAACAACTGCCGCACCTACTACAGCAGAAAGCACCCAACAACTGCTGCACCAACAACAGCTGCACCTACGACAGCAGCACCTACAACTGCTGCACCTACAACAGCCGCACCTACCACAGCAGCTCCAACAACAGCCGCACCTACAACTGCTGCACCAACAACAGCAGCACCTACAACAGCTGCACCAACAACAGCCGCACCTACAACTGCCGCACCTACTACAGCAGCACCAACAACGGCAGCACCTACAACAGCTGCACCAACAACGGCAGCACCTACAACAGCCGCACCTACAACTGCTGCACCAACAACTGCCGCACCTTTTACAGCAGCACCTACAACTGCAGCACCAACAACAGCCACACCTACTACAGCAGCACCTACAACTGCCGCACCAACAACAGCCGCACCTACAACTGTTACACCAACAACAGCAGCACCTACAACAGCTGCACCAACAGCCGCACCTACAACTGCCGCACCAACAACAGCAGCACCTACGAGCCAGCTGCAACAACAGCACCGCACCACTACAGCAGCTCCAACAACAGCTGCACCTACAACAGCTGCACCAACAACAGCTGCACCTACCACTGCAGCACCAACAACAGCAGCACCTACCACAGCCGCACAAACAACAGCAGCTCCAACAACAGCTGCACCTACTACAGCAGCACCTACAACTGCTGCACCAACAACAGCTGCACCTACGACAGCAGCACCTACAACTGCTGCACCTACAACAGCCGCACCTACCACAGCAGCTCCAACAACAGCCGCACCTACAACTGCTACACCAACAACAGCAGCACCTACAACAGCTGCACCAACAACAGCTGCACCTACAACTGCCGCACCTACTACAGCAGCACCAACAACGGCAGCACCTACAACTGCTGCACCTACAACAGCCGCACCTCACAGCAGCTCCAACAACAGCCGCACCTACAACTGCTGCACCAACAACTGCCGCACCTACTACAGCAGCATCTACAACTGCACCAACAACAGCCACACCTACTACAGCAGCACCTACAACTGCTGCACCAACAACAGCCGCACCTACAACTGCTACACCAACAACAGCAGCACCTACAACAGCTGCACCAACAACAGCCGCACCTACAACTGCCGCAACCAACAACAGCAGCACCTACAACAGCTGCACCAACAACAGCCGCACCTACAACTGCCGCACCAACAACAGCAGCACCTACAACAGCTGCAACAACAGCAACTGCACCAACAGCAGCTCCAACAACAGCTGCACCTACGACAGCAGCACCAACAACTGCTGCACCAACAACAGCCGCACCTACAACTGCTACACCAACAACAACAGCACCTACAACTGCCGCACCAACAACAGCAGCACCTACGACAGCTGCACCAACAACAGCTGCACCTACAACTGCAGCACCAACAACAGCCGCACCTACTACAGCAGCACCTACAACTGCCGCACCAACAACGGCTGCACCAACAACAGCAGCACCTACAACTGCCGCACCAACAACAGCTGCACCAACAACAGCCGCACCTACAACTGCCACACCAACAACAGCCGCACCTACCACAGCAGCACCAACAACAGCAGCACCTACCACCGCCGCACAAACAACAGCAGCTCCAACAACAGCTACACCTACTACAGCAGCACCTACAACTGCTGCATCAACAACAGCTGCACCTACGACAGCAGCACCTACAACTGCTGCACCTACAACAGCCGCACCTACACACAGCAGCTCCAACAACAGCCGCACCTACAACTGCTACACCAACAACAGCAGCACCTACAACAGCTGCACCAACAACAGCTGCACCTACAACTGCCGCACCAACAACAGCAGCACCTACGACAGCAGCACCAACAGCAACTGCACCAACAGCAGCTCCAACAACAGCTGCACCTACGACAGCAGCACCTACAACTGCTGCACCAACAACAGCCGCACCTACTACAGCAGCACCTACAACAGCCGCACCAACAACTGCAGCACCTACAACAGCTGCACCTACTAACAGCAGCA
Source organism: Percina caprodes (assembly GCA_013375575.1). Taxonomy (NCBI): domain Eukaryota; kingdom Metazoa; phylum Chordata; class Actinopteri; order Perciformes; family Percidae; genus Percina; species Percina caprodes. The sequence goes on along the minus strand of JABXJD010000183.1, from coordinate 1,214,137 downwards.
CCTACAACTGCTGCACCAACAACAGCCGCACCTACAACTGCAGCACCAACAACAGCCGCACCTACTACAGCAGCACCTACAACTGCCGCACCTACAACAGCCGCACCTACCACAGCAGCTCCAACAACAGCCGCACCTACAACTGCTACACCAACAACAGCAGCACCTACAACAGCTGCACCAACAACAGCCGCACCTACAACTGCCGCACCAACAACAGCAGCACCTACGACAGCAGCACCAACAGCAACTGCATCAACAACAGCTGCACCTACGACAGCAGCACCTACAACTGCTGCATCAACAACAGCAGCACCTACGACAGCAGCACCAACAGCAACTGCACCAACAGCAGCTCCAACAACAGCTGCACCTACAACAGCAGCACCTACAACTGCTGCACCAACAACAGCCGCACCTACTACAGCAGCACCTACAACTGCCGCACCAACAACAGCAGCACCTACGACAGCTGCACCAACAACAGCTGCACCTACCACAGCAGCACCAACAACAGCCGCACCTACAACTGCTACACCAACAACAGCAGCACCTACAACAGCTGCACCAACAACAGCCGCACCTACAACTGCCGCAACAACAACAGCAGCACCTACGACAGCAGCACCAACAGCAACTGCACCAACAGCAGCTCCAACAACAGCTGCACCTACGACAGCAGCACCTACAGCTGCTGCACCAACAACAGCCGCACCTACTACAGCAGCACCTACAACTGCCGCAGCAACAACAGCCGCACCTACAACAGCTGCACCAACAACAGCATCACCTACAACTGCCGCACCAACAACAGCAGCACCTACGACAGCTGCACCAACAACAGCTGCACCTACCACAGCAGCACCAACGACAGCAGCACCTACCACCGCCGCACCAACAACAGCAGCTCCACCAACAGTTGCACCTACAACAGCTGCACCTACAACTGCTGCAACAACAGCAGCAGCACCTACACAGCTGCACCAACAACCGCACCAACAACAGCAGCTCCAACAACAGCTACACCTACAACAACAGCACCTACAACTGCTGCACCAACAACTGCCGCACCTACTACAGCAGCACCAACAACTGCTGCATCAACAACAGCTGCACCTACGACAGCAGCACCTACAACTGCTGCACCTACAACAGCCGCACCTACCACAGCAGCTCCAACAACAGCCGCACCTACAACTGCTGCACCAACAACAGCAGCACCTACAACAGCTGCACCAACAACAGCCAGCACCCACAACTGCGCACCTACAACAGCAGCACCAACAACAGCAGCACCTACAACAGCTGCACCAACAACAGCAGCACCTACAACAGCCGCACCTACAACTGCTGCACCAACAACAGCCGCACCTTTACAGCAGCACCTACAACTGCAGCACCAACAACAGCCACACCTACTACAGCAGCACCTACAACTGCCGCACCAACAACAGCCGCACCTACAACTGTTACACCAACAACAGCAGCACCTACAACAGCTGCACCAACAACAGCCGCACCTACAACTGCCGCACCAACAACAGCAGCACCTACGACAGCTGCAACAACAGCAACTGCACCTACAGCAGCTCCAACAACAGCTGCACCTACGACAGCTGCACCAACAACAGCTGCACCTACCACTGCAGCACCAACGACAGCAGCACCTACCACCGCCGCACAAACAACAGCAGCTCCAACAACAGCTACACCTACTACAGCAGCACCTACAACTGCTGCATCAACAACAGCTGCACCTACGACAGCAGCACCTACAACTGCTGCACCTACAACAGCCGCACCTACCACAGCAGCTCCAACAACAGCCGCACCTACAACTGCTACACCAACAACAGCAGCACCTACAACAGCTGCACCAACAACAGCCGCACCTACAACTGCCGCACCTACAACAGCAGCACCAACAACGGCAGCACCTACAACTGCTGCACCTACAACAGCCGCACCTACCACAGCAGCTCCAACAACAGCCGCACCTACAACTGCTGCACCAACAACTGCCGCACCTAGTACAGCATCATCTACAACTGCAGCACCAACAACAGCCACACCTACTACAGCAGCACCTACAACTGCCGCACCAACAACAGCCGCACCTACAACTGTTACACCAACAACAGCAGCACCTACAACAGCTGCACCAACAACAGCCGCACCTACAACTGCCGCACCAACAACAGCAGCACCTACAACAGCTGCACCAACAACAGCCGCACCTACAACTGCCGCACCAACAACAGCAGCACCTACGACAGCTGCAACAACAGCAACTGCACCAACAGCAGCTCCAACAACAGCTGCACCTACGACAGCAGCACCAACAACTGCTGCACCAACAACAGCCGCACCTACAACTGCTACACCAACAACAACAGCACCTACAACTGCCGCACCAACAACAGCAGCACCTACGACAGCTGCACCAACAACAGCTGCACCTACAACTGCAGCACCAACAACAGCCGCACCTACTACAGCAGCACCTACAACTGCCGCACCAACAACGGCTGCACCAACAACAGCAGCACCTACAACTGCCGCACCAACAACGGCTGCACCAACAACAGCCGCACCTACAACTGCCACACCAACAACAGCCGCATCTACCACAGCAGCACCAACGACAGTAGCACCTACCACCGCCGCACAAACAACAGCAGCTCCAACAACAGCTACACCTACTACAGCAGCACCTACAACTGCTGCATCAACAACAGCTGCACCTACGACAGCAGCACCTACAACTGCTGCACCTACAACAGCCGCACCTACCACAGCAGCTCCAACAACAGCCGCACCTACAACTGTTACACCAACAACAGCAGCACCTACAACAGCTGCACCAACAACAGCCGCACCTACAACTGCCGCACCAACAACAGCAGCACCTACGACAGCAGCACCAACAGCAACTGCACCAACAGCAGCTCCAACAACAGCTGCACCTACGACAGCAGCACCTACAACTGCTGCACCAACAACAGCCGCACCTACTACAGCAGCACCTACCACAGCCGCACCAACAACTGCAGCCCCTACAACAGCTGCACCTACTACAGCAGCACCTACAACTGCTGCACCAACAACAGCCGCACCTACAACTGCAGCACCAACAACAGCCGCACCTACTACAGCAGCACCTACAACTGCCGCACCTACAACAGCCGCACCTACCACAGCAGCTCCAACAACAGCCGCACCTACAACTGCTACACCAACAACAGCAGCACCTACAACAGCTGCACCAACAACAGCCGCACCTACAACTGCCGCACCAACAACAGCAGCACCTACGACAGCAGCACCAACAGCAACTGCATCAACAACAGCTGCACCTACGACAGCAGCACCTACAACTGCTGCATCAACAACAGCAGCACCTACGACAGCAGCACCAACAGCAACTGCACCAACAGCAGCTCCAACAACAGCTGCACCTACGACAGCAGCACCTACAACTGCTGCACCAACAACAGCCGCACCTACTACAGCCGCACCTACAACTGCCGCACCAACAACAGCAGCACCTACGACAGCTGCACCAACAACAGCTGCACCTACCACAGCAGCACCAACGACAGCAGCACCTACCACCGCCGCACCAACAACAGCAGCTCCACCAACAGTTGCACCTACGACAGCTGCACCTACAACTGCTACACCAACAACAGCAGCACCTACGACAGCTGCACCAACAACAACCGCACCAACAACAGTAACTCCAACAACAGCTACACCTACTACAACAGCACCTACAACTACTGCACCAACAACTGCCGCACCTACTACAGCAGCACCAACAACTGCTGCATCAACAACAGCTGCACCTACGACAGCAGCACCTACAACTGCTGCACCTACAACAGCCGCACCTACCACAGCAGCTCCAACAACAGCCGCACCTACAACTGCTACACCAACAACAGCAGCACCTACAACAGCTGCACCAACAACAGCCGCACCTACAACTGCTACACCAACAACAGCAGCACCTACAACAGCTGCACCAACAACAGCCGCACCTACAACTGCCGCACCAACAACAGCAGCACCTACGACAGCAGCACCAACAGCAACTGCACCAACAGCAGCTCCAACAACAGCTGCACCTACGACAGCAGCACCTACAACTGCTGCACCAACAACAGCCGCACCTACTACAGCAGCACCTACAACTGCCGCACCAACAACAGCCGCACCTACAACAGCTGCACCAACAACAGCATCACCTACAACTGCCGCACCAACAACAGCAGCACCTACGACAGCTGCACCAACAACAGCTGCACCTACCACAGCAGCACCAACGACAGCAGCACCTACCACCGCCGCACCAACAACAGCAGCTCCACCAACAGTTGCACCTACGACAGCTGCACCTACAACTGCTACACCAACAACAGCAGCACCTACGACAGCTGCACCAACAACAACCGCACCAACAACAGTAACTCCAACAACAGCTACACCTACTACAACAGCACCTACAACTACTGCACCAACAACTGCCGCACCTACTACAGCAGCACCAACAACTGCTGCATCAACAACAGCTGCACCTACGACAGCAGCACCTACAACTGCTGCACCTACAACAGCCGCACCTACCACAGCAGCTCCAACAACAGCCGCACCTACAACTGCTGCACCAACAACAGCAGCACCTACAACAGCTGCACCAACAACAGCCGCACCTACAACTGCCGCACCTACTACAGCAGCACCAACAACGGCAGCACCTACAACAGCTGCACCAACAACGGCAGCACCTACAACAGCCGCACCTACAACTGCTGCACCAACAACTGCCGCACCTTTTACAGCATCATCTACAACTGCAGCACCAACAACAGCCACACCTACTACAGCAGCACCTACAACTGCCGCACCAACAACAGCCGCACCTACAACTGTTACACCAACAACAGCAGCACCTACAACAGCTGCACCAACAACAGCCGCACCTACAACTGCCGCACCAACAACAGCAGCACCTACGACAGCTGCAACAACAGCAACTGCACCTACAGCAGCTCCAACAACAGCTGCACCTACGACAGCAGCACCTACAACTGCTGCACCAACAACAGCCGCACCTACAACTGCTACACCAACAACAGCAGCACCTACAACAGCTGCACCAACAACAGCAGCACCTACAACTGCCGCACCAACAACAGCAGCACCTACGACAGCTGCACCAACAACAGCGGCACCTACCACAGCAGCACCAACGACAGCAGCACCTACCACAGCCGCACCAACAACTGCAGCCCCTACAACAGCTGCACCTACTACAGCAGCACCTACAACTGCTGCACCAACAACAGCAGCACCTACAACTGCTGCACCAACAACTGCTACACCAACAACAGCAGCACCTACAACAGCTGCACCAACAACAGCAGCACCTACAACTGCCGCACCAACAACAGCAGCACCTACGACAGCTGCACCAACAACAGCGGCACCTACCACAGCAGCACCTACGACAGCAGCACCTACCACAGCCGCACCAACAACTGCAGCCCCTACAACAGCTGCACCTACTACAGCAGCACCTACAACTGCTGTACCAACAACAGCAGCACCTACAACTGCTGCACCAACAACAGCCGCACCTACAACTGCAGCACCAACAACAGCCGCACCTACTACAGCAGCACCTACAACTGCCGCACCAACAACGGCAGCACCAACAACAGCCGCACCTACAACTGCCACACCAACAACAGCCGCACCTACCACAGTAGCACCAACAACAGCAGCACCTACCACCGCCGCACAAACAACAGCAGCTCCAACAACAGCTACACCTACTACAGCAGCACCTACAACTGCTGAATCAACAACAGCTGCACCTACGACAGCAGCACCTACAACTGCTGCACCTACATCAGCCGCACCTACCACAGCAGCTCCAACAACAGCCACACCTACAACTGCTACACCAACAACAGCAGCACCTACAACAGCTGCACCAACAACAGCCGCACCAACAACAGCAGCACCTACGACAGCAGGACCTACAACTGCTGCAGCAACAACAGCCGCACCTACTACAGCAGCACCTACAACTGCCGCAGCAACAACAGCCTCACCTACAACAGCTGCACCAACAACAGCATCACCTACAACTGTCGCACCAACAACAGCAGCACCTACGACAGCTGCACCAACAACAGCTGCACCTACCACAGCAGCACCAACGACAGCAGCACCTACCACCGCCGCACCAATAACAGCAGCTCCACCAACAGTTGCACCTACGACAGCTGCACCTACAACTGCTACACCAACAACAGCAGCACCTACGACAGCTGCACCAACAACAACCGCACCAACAACAGTAACTCCAACAACAGCTACAACTACTACAACAGCACCTACAACTACTGCACCAACAACTGCCGCACCTACTACAGCAGCACCAACAACGGCAGGACCAACAACATCAGCACCAACAACTGCCGCACCAACAACGGCAGCACCAACAACAGCAGCACCTACAACTGCCGCACCTACTACAGCAGCATCTACAATTGCAGCACCAACAGCCGCACCTACTACAGCAGCACCTACAACTGCCGCACCAACAACGGCATCACCAACAACAGCAGCACCTACAACTGCTGCACCTACAACTACTGCTTCAACAACTGCCGCACCTACTACAGCAGCACCTACAACTTCCGCACCAACGACAGCAGCACCTACCACAGCTGCACCAACAACTGCAGCCCCTACAACAGCTGCACCTACTACAGCAGCACCTACAACTGCCGCACCAACAACAGCTGCACCTACAACAGCTGCACCAACAACAGCTGCACCTACAACTGCCGCACCAACAACAGCAGCACCTACAACTGCTGCACCAACAACAGCAGCACCTACGACAGCTGCACCAACAACAATAGCACCAACAACAGCAGCTCCAACAACAGCTGCACCTACAACTGCCGCACCAACAACAGCTGCACCAACAACAGCTGCACCTACAACTGCCGCAACAACAACAGCAGCACCTACAACTGCCGCACCAACAACAGCAGCACCTACGACAGCTGCACCAACAACAACCGCACCAACAACAGCAGCTCCAACAACAGCTGCACCTACAACTGCCACACCAACAACAGCTGCATCTACTATAGCAGCCTCAACAACAGCTGCACCAACAACAGCCGCACAAACGACAGCAGCACCTACAACTGCCGCACCAACAACGGCAGCACAAACAACAGCAGCACCTACAACTGCTGCACCAACAACGGCATCACCTACAACAGCTGCACCTACCACAGCATCTCCTACAACAGCCGCATCTACCACAGCAGCACCAACGACAGCAGCACCTAGCACCGCCGCACCAACAACAGCAGCTCCAACAACAGCTGCAGCTACTACAGCAGCACCTACAACTGCCACATCAACAGCAGCACCTACGACAGCAGCACCATCAACAGCATTAACTACAACATCAGCACCAACAACTGCTGCACCTACACCTATTGCACCTACGACAGCAGCACCTACAACTTCTGTATCCATAACAGTATCACCAACCACATTGTCCCCTGAACCAGTTTATAGCCTAACAGTAGACATGGCAGCAGTACCTTTTTCACTTGCCCTTTCTGACCCCACGAGCACTGAATTCAAAAATCTTCAACAATCAGTCATAAACACTGTGAGTGCATTTTTGATTTAGACACTTGTCACTGATTGAAGTGTCCTTGAGTGTTTTGAATGAGGATTTCATAGAATGTTTTACCTAAAACACAAATCTGGAAGATGAAAATTAATTTCAGTCAAATTTGTTTGTACTTGAAAGCCATTTAAAGTCCCTCAATATTGTTTTCTTGCAGTGTACTGCGATATACCAAAAACAATTTGGAAGAAAATTTAAACAATGCAAAGTGAAAAAGTTCAGGTAAAAAACAATTTCTATATTTTACTTCATATGCAGGGTTTTGATCTAATGTTAATAGTTTTGTGTGTAAATCTCAATTGGTGATATCATTAATTAACTCTTGTCCTATTTGTTTTTTTGATACAGTGCCATACCTTCACGAGCAGCTGGAACTGAAGCAGCTATTGAAGTTGTGTTCAATAGTGCTACTCCTATTGCAGATCTCCCACAGAATAATGTTATTGCTGAAGTCTTAGTATCAGCTGTGAGTAATTCCAGCAATACCTTTGATGTGATCATAGATCCGGGATCAGTCAAAGTAGTAGGTAAGTAAACATAAAAGATGCTATTAAGTCTGCATGAAAAACTATGATGGTTCTTATAAGTCTGTTAAACTGGCACCAAAGTCAGTTTGACATCGCACAAGGAAAAATGAATCATTTTCATTGGTTATCAATAATTTCTTTAAATATGTTTTTACAGGAGGTCCAGTTCCAACTACAGCACCTACAACTGCTTCTTCAACTACTGTATCCACTACTGCTGCATCTACAACGGCTACACCTTCAAATACTGTATCAACTACTGTTGCATCTACAACGGCTGCACCTTTAACTACTCTATCCACTACTGCTACATCTACAACCGTAGCACTCACAATAGCTAGGGTGTCTTTCAGATCTGTTCAAAGCACATTTACAAACGACTTGCTGAATCCATCATCTACAGCTTTTAAAAATCGAAATGCATTGATAACGAGACAGGTAAGTCTCACCCTTAGAATGAAATATCCTTGTACAATTACACATCCAGTTCACTGCACAACTTATCTCATATTCAATGCTCAAACACTTCAATGTTCAAAGTAAAAAGTCTTTAAACTTCTTTTATTTCTGCAGCTTGAACCTGTCTTCCAAAAGGCATTCTCTTCTTCCTTCAAGTCGTTGACAGTTGTGTCATTCAGGTAATTTAATTCATGTTCGGGTAATATAATTTAGGAATAGTGGACTTAAACTGATTTTTCAAACTATATTATGTGTTTCTTTTCCTGCAGGAGTGGCTCCGTCATCAACACCATGGACCTTAGTTTTGTAAGCACACTTGCTCCTAATAACACTCAGATTACAAGCGCTTTGATCAAAGCAGCTTCAAGCGTCAGCGGCTTCGACATTGAAGGCAGCTCCATCCTTGTGAATGGCATCTGTAAGCAATACTGAGTGCTATTGGATCAACATTTTTTGAAAAGGTACACAGCTGTTTGTTAAACTAATGTTTTGTTTCCTTCTCCTCATTTACAGCTTCAAGTGGAGTAAGCCACAAAATCAGTCTTTTCACTGCATCCTGCCTGGTACTGTTGTCATGGCTACTGTAAAGCAAGCAATAGCATCTGTGCTGATTCCATTTTAATTTAAGATCATGATAGTCATTACTGATGTGAAAAGGGAATCTGTTGTCTATAAAATCCAAAATTCATGATTGCCTTAAGGCTTTGAAAGCTTAGGATAAATTTACTTTCCAATGTAACTTTGCAAAGCCCCTAGAAAGGTTAAAGAATTGTGCAATACAAAATATAGGACAAAAGGGGGGTATGTATGTGTATGTAGTTTATATTTAGCCTATATGTAGCCTATATGTATGCATGTATGTAGCTATGTATTCCTTTGTGTATCTGTGCATGTATGTGTATGTTGTATATGTTTATGTGTATATAGGCGCTACATATTCCTTTATGAAGTTGTACAGGTGTTCCTATAAGGTCAACAAAATGTACCACATATTAATTTTGTTGTCAAACATTGTAAACATCTTTTATTTGTGCTATTTTAAAGGCCCTTCTAGAAACAGGCATTAAAAATAAGCAGAAGCTCTAAATGCTAAGATTTATCACATTGAATAGGTGTATTATATTAAATTACTAAAATGGAAACAATAATGACAGTGGATAGGAATATTTGTCGAACTGAACCCGTTTCTGTGTAGGAATGTCCAAGATGCTGGGCTGGACAGAATAACACGGACAACTTCAAGCACCTGGTCCATTTTTATCATCACTAGAATATTAAGCCAAACCATTTAAAATAGCCCTGGGATGTCAAAAAGAGTGCTATAACAATATTTAACTTAGTGACAGTTACTAATACTGTCCTGTTTAGTCACTGCAAATAAATAAGTACAAGTATTATCACCATAGTATACATGAGACTATATATACAAAACAATGCACTGTCAGTGTTTTTATTTATAAAGTGTATTTATCTAATCATGCATAGCTGTATTCTGTGAGATTTCTTGTAGTTTGTTCAATTTCTAATAAACTTTACAACAATCAGAATATAAAGTAGAACAAAGTGTCTTGTGTGAAGTTTTGCAATTAATTTGGGTAAAGAGAAAGTTTACCAGGGCAGTTTGACAAAGACAAAGTTGACAAAGAAGCCACTTCTGTTATCGTTAGAAATAAGAGTGCAGTGGTCAGGTTACCTCAGTTTGTGGAGCAGGCACACGTGTAGGGGTTTACTCCTCGGCTCGGCATCCACGGGTTGGCTCCGACCTGCGGCCCTTGATAGATAATGATTAAAATGCTTAAAGATAGTTTATGAGCTAAGTCTTAGCAAGACACACATTTTTAGTTAGAATACAAAGACTTTGGGTTAGTATTAGGGCGTAGCCTACCACTAGACTGGGTAAACTCAATCTCAAATCTATGGAGCTTGACTTGGTCTGGGGATACCCAGACTAGCATACCACATTTACAATCTTGACTGTTATTTTTAAACAGCGACTAATGATGTACACAAGTTTTATGTAATGTTCAGGACATGAATGACACATTTTGCCACAATTTAAGGCTTATGATTCAAGGTTGTTAACCCTTGTATTGTCCTTCATGTCACGGGGACTTGTCAATTTGTTGAGTCTTCTACTATTCTGGCATTGTGCTCCGCGTTCCCTGGACTTCATGTGTATTATTTGTAATAACTATTTTTTTTTTTTTTGCTCACTTACATTTTCCTCACACAGCATAAGTATCCCAAAGGGTTTTTATTCAGAATAGATTCAAGGTACATTTTTTCGTTTTTTTGTTTGTTTCAGTTAGTATTTTCCCACATTTGTTGCCACTTTTAACCTTTCAACCTGTCAAGGGAACTTGTTCAGTTTGACTTTTCTACTACGCTCGCGTTGTGCTCCGGGTCCCCGAGACTGTCATGTGTATAATTTCACGTCAACTGGCCTGCTGTATTTTGTTATTTTATTTTTTCACTCTCTTATACTCTAAATATTTTCTACTCACATCTCACATAGCACAATTATCCCAAAGGGTTTTTATTCAAAATAGATTCAAGGTACATTTCAGTTCATTTCAATTGATTTCAGTTTCTTGTCGGCTTTGCGGGCGCAACTCCCAACACACGACTGTTTGTCCGCTGCTCGTTTTTGATTTTGCAGCGTAACATCGCCGCTAAACCCGGCGCCGCTACCCGTGACCCAAGAGGCTACGGTCTCACGCATTCAGCGCAGTAGGCCTGCGTGCAACTCCCGCAGATGTATCTCTTTCAGCAGCCACACACGGTGTGTGTTTTGCGGTCTGTGGGCTTTGGACAGAACTGACTCCCTTCTTCTTGCCGGGCACTGTCTGCGCTCTCGGTTGAGCGTTGGGACCCTCATCACCATCGTCGTCGCGATTCTCTCAGCCTCGCCGAACGCCAGCTGCAGCCAAAGCAGACCTCGCCGCCTCTGCCGAGGCAGATGGGCCAGCGCGTAGGAGGCCCTCAGTCATGTCCAGCAACACGTGGGAGCCCAGATTATTCTCAGGTGAGCCCAAGGTAGGCTCGCAGGTCCACGGCGTCCATTGCTTTCCACTCACCAGCTTTGTCGTATTGCCTGCGGGCCTCGAGCTTCCTCGCAGCCAGTACCATGTCCTCTATGTGCCGCGTGACAAACAGCTGGAACGCAGAGAGTACGTCGCGGACGCGCTCCGCGGCGTACACTGCGGATCCTGGGCTCAGTAGTAGCAGAGTGGAAGCAGCAGCGCGTTGAACGTCTCAGTCTTTTTGGCCTCGGTCTTGATCATCAATGTCTCTTTCGGTGGTACGGCGATGAGCTCGAGGGCCACTGGGAGGATACGTTTGAGGACCATTCGATTTTGCCGTCTTTTAACAAAAACATTTCCTTGTTGTCATCCTCAACGTACTCCTCGTCTTCACTGCCCTCGTCTTCTCTACCCTCATCTTCTCAACCCTCATCGTACTCCTCGTCTTCACTACCCTCTCCCTCTTCACCTTCTTCAGCCGCTTCTTCTTCTTCTTCTTCAACTTCTTCTTCAGCTGGCCTTACTTGTCCACCCTCTTCTTCAACATTTACTTGTTCTCCTCCTTGTTCAACTTCAACATTGTTTTGGCCTTGGTCATCGTCTTCGTTGCCTTCTCCTTTGCTCTCGTCGCACCAGTAGTCCTTTTCTCCGCCGTGGTTGCCGTGGTTGCCGTGGTTGTCTCGGTCCTCAGAGTCACGGTGGTGGACGTGTTCATTGCAGTCCTCTTGTACTTTCTGTTCTTCTCGTACTTGTACTTCAGCAGGGATATTGCAAGCGAGCCTGCTGACGATGACCCTATGCAGCTTCAATTCCAGAATCAAACGACGGGCCATGCTGACGTTGCAGCAGGCTGCCGAACCAAGTGTAAAAGAAAAGTGCACAGGTCCAAAAAAAAAAACGATGTAAGATGACAACAACAAGAAGACGAGACAAATGTGTCTACAGTTTATACTGTAAATATGTGTGTGTGTGTGTGTGTGTGTGTGTGTGTGTGTGTGTGTGTGTGTGTGTGTGTGTGTGTGTGTGTGATAATCATATGTAGTAGACCGTGGTCAAGCATTTGGTTTTCTTTTTAATTTTAATTCCCCACAAAATCGAACCGATGGCACGGAAGTGGAAGAAAAATACAATCGCTTTCTGGCCCGGGTCCCAGAGACCCAAATGCTGAGGCCGCGCCAGTAGAACTATACAGTCAAATGCAGGACGGGTCCCAGAGACCAGAAAACCGAGGCCGCGCCACTAGAGCTATACAGTTGAATACAGGACGGGTCCCAGAGACCCGATGATCGAGGCCGCGGTAGAAGTGAAATACAGTCGAATACAGGACGGGTCCCAGAGAGCTGAAGGCCGATGCTGCGGTAGAAGAGAAAGAAATATTATAGAATACTGGCCCAAGTCCTGGTGACCCGAAGGGCCAGGTCTGCGGTAGTAGACGTGACATGAAATTAAATAAAAGTGGATCCCGAGATTTTAAGGGTTAAAGCAGTGAGCAGTGGGGCTCCAACCTATAACTTCATGCTGTTTTCAAATAAAACAGTAAAAAGACTTTTGTTGCGTATTTGTCTTCATTTAAATGTTCTAGTTTACCACAGTCAAAGAATACAAAAAGATTGTAGGTGGAGTTCATGTGACAAGGCAATTGATATTACAAAAGAGTGTAAGTAAAATCAACTTGGCATTCAGTGATTGAACTTAAAATAACAATTCCACCTTTTCGTGCATTTTAGTAACTTCAACTCAAATTTTCATAACGTTTTTAAGGCAACCGGTTTCCTCAAGTTATTTAACCAAATTCAACTTATCCCGGCTTACAGTATTCTTGTTCAATGTTGGGTGACAGCTAGTGTTTAAGTTGCATCAACGCCACCTACTAGGCTGTGGGCTACTGGAGCATTGATCCCCCATTTCTCGCTCCTTCACTCTTTTCAAAACACACATCTGGCAACTCGGAATACTGGTTATCCCTTGTGTTGTCTTCCCGTCAAAATTGAAAAATCAACCCTTTTGTTTACGCTTTTTAATCAATGTTTTTAACTTATTCTTATGTTTTTGTAACTTTTTTTCAACACTTTTGACACTTTTTTACATTTAACACTACGTAACACTAACTTATTAACTTTAGTTTTACAGTTATTTTTGGAATGTATGGTCAATAAACCTCATTTATAGGAAATTGTACCTAATGTTTGAGTTAGAAAAGCAGAAATTAGGAATTATTTAGACTAAAATTAAAGGAATGGATGTTGATGGATAATCACAGACTGGAATATGTCAACTTTTACTCTCAATACTATTTCAAAACCACTTCAATTTCTTTTCAAATGCTTGAATAAGACACCCCCAAATTAATGAAAGTAGAGACTCCGTGACTCTCATAAACATTTTACAAAGCACAGCAGGTCAGAACCAGAGATTTCACCAGCTGTACATCGAACACCCAAACAGACGTCTGCGGCAGCGATTTTGCAAAGCGTGAAGGATCTGAAACACACAGTACACAGCAGACATATTTTGGTGTGTAATCATGATTGCTAAAGTTCATGTACTTTACATAGCGTATAGTAAATACTGACTGTGACCCTGAACACATGCAGATGTTAGCTAACGTTACCAGGGAACAATAGTCATGTCGACGTCTGAACTCCGTCGGAATTCCCAAACTCCTGGCTTTTTTTCAGCAGTGATTTTTGTTGCTTCCTTCAGCTTCTTTTGAAACAAATTTTCTTCAGGACAAGAATCAAAACAAACACCTCCAACGTGATGTTGTGAGTCGCGTTGAAAATTACATCATGGCAGTTACCGGCTGCGTAGCTATGGTGACCAGCCACGCTGAGGCGTTACTCAATCTGCAATGGAAAACGGACGCAGAGTGCGTCGAGTCGAGTAGAGGCGAGTTGAGTCGAGCTGTTACCATCAGTGGAAAAAGGGTTGGTTCAATCAACTCCGAGTAGGTTCAGGCGCGTGCACCATCACAATAAAAAGACAGCTTGAATGGAGCCATGATACTATGATTCACCATGGTAACAACCACAAACAAAGGGGTCGGCGGAAATACCTATGCGCACATACAAAAAAAAAAAAAACAGCTATAAAGAGATAAATTGCGTGGGAGAAAAGTGCTGCAAGAGTAAATGTGTATTTTCCAATATAGTATATATAATTTTTAATCATAAGTATAGCCTAATATTAGGCCTAGTGTGATGAAATGGTATTGAACCGATCATCTGTTTCATTTAGGTGCAATACTGCGGGCGAAAAAGTACTACGCCTGATCCCATTCTGCTTCACCATCATTATATATGTATTATATAATTAATAATCTTTTATTCCAAAGTGTTTACATCTTTCACATGCAATAAAAGCGTACTGTAGAACTCCTTTTTAATGGTTCTTACTGGTTTGTGTCCGGGGAACTCTACAGAGTGAGTCACATTCTTCTGACGGTGCTTTCCTGTCATACTCCGCCTCACCAATGTTGTAAAGAAAACTACGTTAACAAAAAAATAAATGTGTCACAAATAATCTGGTGGGAGAACATGTCCAAGATTGGCGACGTTAGTGATATGAGGTAACGTTGCCTATAGGCTGCATAACAGACTGGGAAGAAAAACAATAAAGCTTAAATAATAAGTAATAATAAATAAATAATAAGGGGCTTAAATATCATCTCCCGACATGCAACACCCTGCGAAGTAAAGCAGCTTTTTCATCAACGGGATCGTCGACACAACGAAATGCCATGTTTTTAGAAAAAAATAAGATTTATAGTGTGCCTAACCCTGTTTTTTATTCATGCAGATAACAAACTGCGCTAAATTGCGCCTGATCCAGACTGAATGAATGAATGAATGAATGAATGAATGAATGAATGAATGAATGAGGAAATGAAAGAGCGCTGAGTCAGAGGGAGTGGACTCAGAGAAGAAAACCTGCTCCCCACCAGGTTAGGTTTACAGGCTCAGTTACCATAGTAACTGACTCTGAGATGAAGTTACCTCGCTTTCTGAAACAGAAAACCCAAAGTTTCCCACATATCAGGGTTAACAAACTTTTCACTAAACCTGCTTTTGCTTTGTGACTTTTGTTTATTGATAGTATATTGATTCAAGTTTGACCTGGGAAACAGTGAATAAACTAATGTCTTTAAAAAAGAAAAATAATGAAAGATTGAAGATGAAACTTTTTTTATACTAATACCCAAATCATTTATTCAACTTAATTAACTTGTTTCCCCTTTGGGTAACACTTTATAATAACTATCATTAATAGATTGAAATTGATAGTTAACTAATCTTTAGTTAATTGTCATTTAACTATTTGCAAACTGTCATTTTACTGTTAAATGATGAAATTATAATTAATACAATTTAAGTAGTGCTGTAAATTAACAGTTTAATGTTACACACATAATATCCATCATATACTATATTAGGTATAAGATAATGATTAAAAAATGTTTGTAAGCCTTTAAAAAAACATTTTTAAAACATCTATAAACAATACATAAAATAGATAGACCAGATATTCCTAACACTTTGTTAAAGGGTACTAGTTGTAAAACATCTATAAACAGTGTCTGGATGGTTATTATAAAGATGCAACAGATGACTATAATACCTTGCTAAATAGTTACTAAATACTTTGGAAACCATTTTTTGTTTTCTGTAATTTTGAAAGTGTAAATGATGGAAATAAAATCTAACTTTTTGTGACATATTATACAATTGACTAATCTGTCATTTGATGCCTTTTGGAGAATTTTCCTTCATTTTCCATCATTTTCCATCATTTCTTGGCGTCTTCATGCACATTAATACAAATTTTTACCTGGGGTGCCCAAACTTTTGAGCCCCACTGTATAAGAATTGATGCTGGTTTGAAGGCAGAGGGTAGTAACACCAAATATTGATGTGATGATTTAGTTTGCTCACTTTGCATTTTGTAAATTTATAAAAAGTAAACTCATTCATTCAAACTCAATCATTCTTAGTTTACAGCATTTTTTCACACCTGCCTAAGACTTTCAGCCCTGCCTAAGACATTCACATCTGTCTAAGACTTTCACATCTGTCTAAGACTTTCACACCTGCCTAAGACTTTAACACCTTCCTAACACTTTCACATCTGTCTAAGACTTTAACACCTGCCTAACACTTTCACATCTGTCTAAGACTTTCACATCTGTCTAAGACTTTAACACCTGCCTAAGACTTTAACACCTGCCTAACACTTTCACATCTGTCTAAGACTTTCACACCTGCCTAAGACTTTCACATCTGCCTAAGACTTTCACATCTGCCTAAGACTTTCACATCTGCCTAACACTTTCACATCTGCCTAAGACTTTCACATCTACCTAAGACTTTCACATCTGCCTAAGACTTTCATACCTGCCAAAGACTTTCACATCTGCCTAAGACTTTCACATCTGTCTAAGACTTTCATACCTGCCTAAGACTTTCACATCTGCCTAAGACTTTCACACCTGACTAAGACTTTCACACCTGCCTAAGACTTTCACATCTGCCTAAGACTTTCACACCTGCCTAAGACTTTCACAACTGCCTAACACTTTTACATCTGCCTAAGACTTTCACACCTGCCTAAGACTTTCACACCTGCTTAACACTTTCACACCTGAATAAGACTTTCACATCTGCTTAACACTTTCATATCTGGCTAAGATTTTCACACCTGCCTAAGACTTTCACACCTGCCTACCACTTTTGCACAGGACTGTATACACATATATGTATTTATATGATACTTTGTATAATTTAATGAAGGGCAAAAAATGTATCATCATTTTACCAAGCACTTACTAACCAATAACTGTGAAAAACATCAGTCGCAACTTTACAATAGCATCCAGATAATGTTTATAAATGGTTTACAAAGTATTTAGTAACTATTTAGCAAGGTATTATATTCATCTGTTGCAACTTTATAATAACCATCCAGACACTATTTATAGATGTAACCTAGTAACCCTTAACAAAGTGTTAGGAATATCTGGTCTATCTATTTTATTGTTTATAGATATTTTAAAAATGGTTTCTTATAGGCTTACAAACATTTTTTAATCATTACCTTATAGTAGTAGTAGTAGTATAGTATGTGAGGGATATAATGTGTGTAACACTAAACTGTTAATTTACAGCACTACTATTTTATTAATTATGATTTAATTGCTTGTTAACAGTAAAATTAGGTTTGCTAACAGTTAAATGGCAATTAACTAAAGATTAATTTACTATCCATTTACCATCTATTAATGATGGTTATTATAAAGTGTTACCCTCTACTAACAAGGAATTCCAATTTTGAACAGAAGAAGGGTGTGGTGACTGCTACTGGACTGCCAACATATTTTAGCCACATTCCATGCTAATAGCTATAGCTACCTTTGAAAGATAAATAAAGTTGTTTACGAAGATCTTTTGAGCTGTTTTTTTTTTTTGTCAGTTTTATCAGAACTTGTCTATGTAGTAATTAGAGACCAAACTAATCTGCCATAAATTGATACAGAAGTTACAGGATGATCAACACTGTTTCACCGTAGGTGATCTCTAGGAGGTCCAATAGGAGATGAAAATTTGACATCTACAAAGTAATATTCCGTCATAGTCATAGTGTCAGCTACTGGCAACCAGAAGTCAGCTTTATGTGAAAAACATCTGATTTACATGAAATTGACATGGTGTGGTCTTTACCTGATATAGAGCAACATAATACATGCTCAGTTCATGTTGTCTTGAAGTCACATGAAGTGATCCAAAATTTGCAAAAAATAATCTCCATCATCCTGGCATGATGGAAAGTATTTATAGTTGTGAGGGCCCGTTCATCACTTTGGTTGTCATTACTTTCTGTCTCATACTGGTAAAACTCCTTTCAATGTTCCATTGGAGGAATCCACCAGAAACCTGTTTCAAAGTACAAAAGAAGGGAGTATGCAATGGTAAAGAGTTTAGCCAAAGACATGATAGATTGGCAGCTGACAGCCTGTATTCCATCATTTCTTTTGTTCCTCGCTAAGGTGTTACAACATGTCTTTAAAGGTTATAAGCTATGAGTCACATTAGCATGTATTCTGTTCCTATATAAAGGCCTTCATATATGTTGTCTGTCACAGAAGGTGAAAGATCACAGATGTGAACTGGACTGAATGAAAAGACACTGAAAAAACATTGAAAGCAGATTAAAAAGAGGGATTCATAACTTTTCATCTTATATCTTTTCATTTTTGGGTAAGTACATTTTTAAATGCATAGACGTTTGACATGTTCATGAGAGAGAGACACTTTTAGATAAAAGTTATTTTACTGTTTGCAAACAATGAAATTATGATTTATGTTTACTAATTATTGTTTAATAATAAGCTACATATTTTATGTTACATTGTATGTAAAATGTTAGTTTAGTGTAATATTCAATAAAGGCCATCTAAATTAAATAATTAGTTTAAGCATTTAGTTATTAATAGTAGGTAGTAAATCATTTAAAAATAAATTAATACATTTAGATATTAATAAAATAAATAAAAGTTTGTCAATGTTGTTTGTAAACATATATAATCATTACGTGGATGACGATTATAAAACTGTAACTAATGTTTATGATAATTAGTTAATGAAAGCATCAAGTAACATTAACTTGTCCCGATCTGATCTGTGTTGGTGATCTTTCAAAGAGATGATTATTTGATTATTTGTGTATTACCTGCCTGTTAGAGTATTCTGCTTGTTGAGGTGTTCATGTCAACGTTTATGAATGTTATCCTAACTAGGTTTTAATATTTTTCCCGAAAATTAGATGAATCAGATCCCGGGAAAAAAAACGAGCCGATTCCCGGGAATCCCGGATGTATCTGTTATAATACATTTATTAATTTAGCCCAAGTAATGTATCGATATCATTCAAATATGCGTTCCCAAATCCCAAACTGACATTTTTATATTATTTGTATTATTATATGGGCAATAGAACACAGTTTATGTCCATCATCAACACAGTCTGCAATGATCAATTCTGCTGCGTGAGCAGGTGAGCTGCGTGCGGGACATCTGATGCAGCGCTGATTATGAAATGCCAGGTGGAATATCAGGGACTTGTCTTCTGAATATCTAGGCAACCCGTATAAAATCAATATTTTACAGAACTCCATGATAAAAACTAATTAAATGTGCTAAAGTAAACCACTGAATGATCACTAACCCGTTCTGTTGAATCAAACCCATTCTGCTGTTGAGATTTGTAAACGGCTGCAAACGGGAATAAGCACTCGAAGTTAACAAAAATATTTCTTTATTAGGGAAGGCATATTTCTCTTTTAAACACATACAAGTTCAACTAAATGAAAGAAAACGACCCACTGCAAAAAGACAGGGCCATAGGCCGATGGGAAACTGAAATGCCTAAACACTCAGCCGCAAAATCAGCGTTGGATTAGACTCGTGTCCACTTGGAATACATATTTACAATGCATTCTCACCCTGCCCTTTCTTTTTCTTCTGGAAGTGTGCTTTCAGAAGCAGAGAGCGTTGATAGACTGCGGTCTTAGGCGGTTTAGATAGAAAACGCTCTCTCCGACGCCACGGGTGTAGCCTCCTGCTGCGTAATGCATTTAGTGAGCCTTTATTACCGTAGTTACACTACAGCACCGCCGCCTGCATCAACGACACCGTATGACAACAAGAGACTAGAATAGAAGAGATAGAATACATAAGCCTGCTCGTTAGTGTCGATATGTGCCTGTTTGTAGTTAGTTGCCTCCTGTAAATACGTCACATAACAGTTGATGAAAGTGATGCTTTTGAATACACGTCACGTCATGTCTATGTTGTCTCGGCGGAGATGAGATGAAAACAATCGGCACGGCAACAACCCACGCAGCACTGCAGACAGTTCACCATTGCGGGTCAACAACATAACGCCGTGTCTATATCGGCAGGATTAACAGATAAAATGGTTGGGAGCCCGGTGCTCGGAAACTCCAACGGCCGCTACGAGTTCATGTCGCTGAAGCCGTTGAACCTGTCCTCGCCGTCGCATCTCTCCAGCGGCATGGCTCTGAGCCCCACTGGGCGCCGTGTGTGTGTGTGTGTGTGTGTTGTAGTAAAGAGAGAGAGTGAGAGAAGGAAGTTTTGTGAGGTGGACCTTGTCACCACAGACCACAAATCTTCTCAGCTGCTGCTACTGTCATATGCTGCACTGTCTCTTCATGTGGCACATTATGTTTGGCACATTGTATGGGTCACTTCTTATATCATGATAAAGTAATACAATGTGTAATCAAGTGATGACTGATTAACAGTAGGCTGGGGTAAATGCCCGCTGTTAGTAGCCTACTACATCAGTGCAAAGTAGCCAACCTTAACCATAAAGATTACACATACCATACAAACACTGTGTCGTAGGTGTATGTATATACTATACATACTTACACATACCATGTAAGACTCAATTTCTCCATTCCTTTTGCACAAAGCTCTCCAGAAAGTGTCACATTTAATGGCTAATTTTTCAAAAATCTTGCCGTCTAGTGGTTGTTAGTTGTAACTCTAATAGTATGGGGAAGTTCTTAATTAATGTCACTTTAGTCATTCATATTTTATCCTTTATTTTCTTTCCAGAAGCCATATTTGAGCACCCACACATACATGTAGATTAATTTAAATGTCAGTGAATTCTCAAAGAATCACAATTTAAATCATATCTTTCTACTCAGTCAGAATCTTATTAACCTGAGTCCCTGTCTACGTCTCAATAATTGTATATGTGATGTTTTAGGTCTATTGGCAGACATCCATTTAAAATGTAACCAACAGCATATAAAGGACCTGTTTTCCATGAACACACTTGTTCAGTGTAAAGTATCTATAGAGAAATACTGTATTATAATTATTATTTTCCTGTTTTCTATGAATACATTTCTCAGCTTGCACTTTAGCAACATTTTGTGTCATTCGCACGATTACTTTTACATTCATACTTTAAGTAAATTTTCAAGCCTGTACTTTGTTACTTTTACTTGAGTAAAAAAGTTAAATCAGTACTTACACAGGTATCTGTACTTTTACTTGAGTATGGGAAGTGAGTACTTTTGCAGTCTCTGGTAATAATCATACTGTAATAACCATCATGATATTCCACACCTGTGAGGTATATGGATTATCTTGGCAAAGGAGAAGTGCTCAATAACAGATTTAGACATATTTTTAAACAATACTTGAGAGAAATAGACCTTTTATGTACGTATAAAAAATCTTAGGTCTTTGAGATCAGCTCATAAAAAATGGGGGGAAAACAAACGTAATGCATTCATAATTTTGTTCAGTGTAAAGTATCTATACAGAAATATTGTATTCTCATTGTTTGAATCAAACTTCCTTTTGGATGTTTTCTGTGCCCTGAGTTATAAAGACTAAAAGTACTGATATAACGATTACTGTCAATTGAAGATTGACTAATGTGTGCACTGTTAAAAGTACTTTAGGACAAAACCTTTCCATATGCTGCTTCTGTGAATAAGTCTCTGTATTTTTTCATTGAAAGGAAGAAAAGATGGCTGTCGGAAGGATCATATTGATGTTCCTGATTCTTATAGGTAAGCTGAGTAATGTTAAAAAGATTGCGGTTAAAAACTTTTGATATAAAATAACGGAAAAGGTTTGGATTGCCTTGAAATTAAGGTGGAGTTATTGCTTCACCGCGTAAATATTTGATATAGAAAAACAGACATAGTCTATTATCATATTTATATAACTTGGTTAATAAAGGCGAAAGGTATGATCAGTTTTGCTAATACTTTTATTTTTGGTACTTTTTACCTACAACTTTTGCACCTACGAAAGCCACACCTATGACAACAGCACAAGGACCCGTAACAACAACAGCTGCACCTACTACATCAGCCCCAACAACAGCTGCACCAACAACGGCAGCACCAACAACAGACGCACCAACGACAGCCGCACCTACTACAGCTGCACCATCAACAGCCACACAAACGACAGCAGCACCTGCTACAGCTGCACCAACAACGGCAGCACCAACAACAGCAGCAGCAGCAACAACTGCTGCACCAACAACGGCAGCACCAACAACAGCAGCACCTACAACTGCTGCACCAACAACGGCAACACCTACAACAGCTGCACCTACAACGGCTGCACCTACAACAGCCGCACCTACCACTGCAGCACCAACGACAGCAGCACCTACCACCGCCGCACAAACAACAGCAGCTCCAACAACAGCTACACCTACTACAGCAGCACCTACAACTGCTGCATCAACAACAGCTGCACCTTCGACAGCAGCACCTACAACTGCTGCACCTACAACAGCCGCACCTACCACAGCAGCTCCAACAACAGCCGCACCTACAACTGCTACACCCACAACAGCAGCACCTACAACAGCTGCACCAACAACAGCTGCACCTACGACAGCAGCACCTACAACTGCTGCACCTACAACAGCCGCACCTACCACAGCAGCTCCAACAACAGCCGCACCTACAACTGCCGCACCTACAACTGCCACACCAACAACAGCAGCACCTACAACAGCTGCACCAACAACAGCCGCACCTACAACTGCTGCACCAACAACAGCCGCACCTACTACATCAGCACCTACAACTGCCGCACCAACAACAGCCGCACCTACAACAGCCACACCAACAACAGCAGCACCTACAACAACTGCACCAACAACAGCCGCACCTACAACTGCCGCACCAACAACAGCAGCACCTACGACAGCAGCACCAACAGCAACTGCACCAACAGCAGCTCCAACAACAGCTACACCTACGACAGCAGCACCTACAACTGCTGCACCAACAACAGCCGCACCTACTACAGCAGTACCTACAACTGCTGCACCAACAACAGCCGCACCTACCACTGCAGCACCAACGACAGCAGCACCTACCACCGCCGCACAAACAACAGCAGCTCCAACAACAGCTACACCTACTACAGCAGCACCTACAACTGCTGCATCAACAACAGCTGCACCTACGACAGCAGCACCTACAACTGCTGCACCTACAACAGCCGCACCTACCACAGCAGCTCCAACAACAGCCGCACCTACAACTGCTACACCCACAACAGCAGCACCTACAACAGCTGCACCAACAACAGCTGCACCTACGACAGCAGCACCTACAACTGCTGCACCTACAACAGCCGCACCTACCACAGCAGCTCCAACAACAGCCGCACCTACAACTGCCGCACCTACAACTGCCACACCAACAACAGCAGCACCTACAACAGCTGCACCAACAACAGCCGCACCTACAACTGCCGCACCAACAACAGCTGCACCTACGACAGCCGCACCTACCACTGCAGCACCAACGACAGCAGCACCTACCACCGCCGCACAAACAACAGCAGCTCCAACAACAGCTACACCTACTACAGCAGCACCTACAACTGCTGCATCAACAACAGCTGCACCTACGACAGCAGCACCTACAACTGCTGCACCTACAACAGCCGCACCTACCACAGCAGCTCCAACAACAGCCGCACCTACAACTGCTACACCCACAACAGCAGCACCTACAACAGCTGCACCAACAACAGCTGCACCTACGACAGCAGCACCTACAACTGCTGCACCTACAACAGCCGCACCTACCACAGCAGCTCCAACAACAGCCGCACCTACAACTGCCGCACCTACAACTGCCACACCAACAACAGCCGCACCTACTACAGCAGCACCTACAACTGCCGCACCAACAACAGCCGCACCTACAACAGCTGCACCAACAACAGCATCACCTACAACTGCCGCACCAACAACAGCAGCACCTACAACAGCTGCACCAACAACAGCTGCACCTACCACTGCAGCACCAACGACAGCAGCACCTACCACCGCCGCACAAACAACAGCAGCTCCAACAACAGCTACACCTACTACAGCAGCACCTACAACTGCTGCATCAACAACAGCTGCACCTACGACAGCAGCACCTACAACTGCTGCACCTACAACAGCCGCACCTACCACAGCAGCTCCAACAACAGCCGCACCTACAACTGCTACACCCACAACAGCAGCACCTACAACAGCTGCACCAACAACAGCTGCACCTACGACAGCAGCACCTACAACTGCTGCACCTACGACAGCAGCACCAACAGCAACTGCACCAACAGCAGCTCCAACAACAGCTACACCTACGACAGCAGCACCTACAACTGCTGCACCAACAACAGCCGCACCTACTACAGCAGCACCTACAACTGCTGCACCAACAACAGCCGCACCTACCACTGCAGCACCAACGACAGCAGCACCTACCACCGCCGCACAAACAACAGCAGCTCCAACAACAGCTACACCTACTACAGCAGCACCTACAACTGCTGCATCAACAACAGCTGCACCTACGACAGCAGCACCTACAACTGCTGCACCTACAACAGCCGCACCTACCACAGCAGCTCCAACAACAGCCGCACCTACAACTGCTACACCCACAACAGCAGCACCTACAACAGCTGCACCAACAACAGCTGCACCTACGACAGCAGCACCTACAACTGCTGCACCTACAACAGCCGCACCTACCACAGCAGCTCCAACAACAGCCGCACCTACAACTGCCGCACCTACAACTGCCACACCAACAACAGCAGCACCTACAACAGCTGCACCAACAACAGCCGCACCTACAACTGCTGCACCAACAACAGCCGCACCTACTACATCAGCACCTACAACTGCCGCACCAACAACAGCCGCACCTACAACAGCTGCACCAACAACAGCATCACCTACCACTGCCGCACCAACAACAGCAGCACCTACGACAGCTGCACCAACAACAGCTGCACCTACCACTGCAGCACCAACGACAGCAGCACCTACCACCGCCGCACAAACAACAGCTGCTCCAACAACAGCTACACCTACTACAGCAGCACCTATAACTGCTGCATCAACAACAGCTGCACCTACGACAGCAGCACCTACAACTGCTGCACCTACAACAGCCGCACCTACCACAGCAGCTCCAACAACAGCCGCACCTACAACTGCTACACCCACAACAGCAGCACCTACAACAGCTGCACCAACAACAGCATCACCTACAACTGCCGCACCAACAACAGCTGCACCTACGACAGCAGCACCTACAACTGCTGCACCAACAACAGCCGCACCTACTACAGCAGCACCTACAACTGCCGCACCAACAACAGCCGCACCTACAACAGCTGCACCAACAACAGCATCACCTACAACTGCCGCACCAACAACAGCAGCACCTACGACAGCTGCACCAACAACAGCTGCATCTACCACTGCAGCACCAACGACAGCAGCACCTACCACCGCCGCACAAACAACAGCAGCTCCAACAACAGCTACACCTACTACAGCAGCACCTACAACTGCTGCATCAACAACAGCTGCACCTACGACAGCAGCACCTACAACTGCTGCACCTACAACAGCCGCACCTAACACAGCAGCTCCAACAACAGCCGCACCTACAACTGCTACACCCACAACAGCAGCACCTACAACAGCTGAACCAACAACAGCTGCACCTACGACAGCAGCACCTACAACTGCTGCACCTACAACAGCCGCACCTACCACAGCAGCTCCAACAACAGCCGCACCTACAACTGCCACACCAACAACAGCAGCACCTACAACAGCTGCACCAACAACAGCCGCACCTACAACTGCCGCACCAACAACAGCAGCACCTACGACAGCAGCACCAACAGCAACTGCACCAACAGCAGCTCCAACAACAGCTGCACCTACAACAGCAGCACCTACAACTGCTGCACCAACAACAGCGCACCTACTACAGCAGCACCTACAACTGCTGCACCAACAACAGCCGCACCTACAACAGCTGCACCAACAACAGCATCACCTACAACTGCCGCACCAACAACAGCAGCACCTACGACAGCTGCACCAACAACAGCTGCACCTACCACTGCAGCACCAACGACAGCAGCACCTACCACCGCCGCACAAACAACAGCAGCTCCAACAACAGCTACACCTACTACAGCAGCACCTACAACTGCTGCATCAACAACAGCTGCACCTACGACAGCAGCACCTACAACTGCTGCACCTACAACAGCCGCACCTACCACAGCAGCTCCAACAACAGCCGCACCTACAACTGCTACACCAACAACAGCAGCACCTACAACAGCTGCACCAACAACAGCCGCACCTACAACTGCCGCACCTACTACAGCAGCACCAACAACGGCAGCACCTACAACTGCTGCACCTACAACAGCCGCACCTACAACTGCAGCACCAACAACAGCCACACCTACTACAGCAGCACCTACAACTGCCGCACCAACAACAGCCGCACCTACAACTGTTACACCAACAACAGCAGCACCTACAACAGCTGCACCAACAACAGCCGCACCTACAACTGCCGCACCAACAATAGCAGCACCTACGACAGCTGCAACAACAGCAACTGCACCAACAGCAGCTCCAACAACAGCTGCACCTACGACAGCAGCACCTACAACTGCTGCACCAACAACAGCCGCACCTACAACTGCTACACCAACAACAGCAGCACCTACAACAGCTGCACCAACAACAGCAGCACCTACAACTGCCGCACCAACAACAGCAGCACCTACAACAGCTGCACCAACAACAGCTGCACCTACAACAGCAGCACCAACAACAGCAGCACCTACCACAGCCGCACCAACAACTGCAGCCCCTACAACAGCTGCACCTACTACAGCAGCACCTACAACTGCTGCACCAACAACAGCCGCACCTACAACTGCAGCACCAACAACAGCCGCACCTACTACAGCAGCACCTACAACTGCCGCACCAACAACGGCAGCACCAACAACAGCCGCACCTACAACTGCCACACCAACAACAGCCGCACCTACCACAGCAGCACCAACGACAGCAGCACCTACCACCGCCGCACAAACAACAGCAGCTCCAACAACAGCTACACCTACTACAGCAGCACCTACAACTGCTGCATCAACAACAGCTGCACCTACGACAGCAGCACCTACAACTGCTGCACCTACAACAGCCGCACCTACCACAGCAGCTCCAACAACAGCCGCACCTACAACTGCTACACCAACAACAGCAGCACCTACAACAGCTGCACCAACAACAGCCGCACCTACAACTGCCGCACCAACAACAGCAGCACCTACGACAGCAGCACCAACAGCAACTGCACCAACAGCAGCTCCAACAACAGCTGCACCTACGACAGCAGCACCTACAACTGCTGCACCAACAACAGCCGCACCTACTACAGCAGCACCTACCACAGCCGCACCAACAACTGCAGCCCCTACAACAGCTGCACCTACTACAGCAGCACCTACAACTGCTGCACCAACAACAGCAGCACCTACAACTGCTGCACCAACAACAGCCGCACCTACAACTGCAGCACCAACAACAGCCGCACCTACTACAGCAGCACCTACAACTGCCGCACCTACAACAGCCGCACCTACCACAGCAGCTCCAACAACAGCCGCACCTACAACTGCTACACCAACAACAGCAGCACCTACAACAGCTGCACCAACAACAGCCGCACCTACAACTGCCGCACCAACAACAGCAGCACCTACGACAGCAGCACCAACAGCAACTGCACCAACAGCAGCTCCAACAACAGCTGCACCTACGACAGCAGCACCTACAACTGCTGCACCAACAACAGCCGCACCTACTACAGCAGCACCTACAACTGCCGCACCAACAACAGCCGCACCTACAACAGCTGCACCAACAACAGCATCACCTACAACTGCCGCACCAACAACAGCAGCACCTACGACAGCTGCACCAACAACAGCTGCACCTACCACAGCAGCACCAACGACAGCAGCACCTACCACCGCCGCACCAACAACAGCAGCTCCACCAACAGCTGCACCTACGACAGCTGCACCTACAACTGCTACACCAACAACAGCAGCACCTACGACAGCTGCACCAACAACAACCGCACCAACAACAGTAACTCCAACAACAGCTACACCTACTACAACAGCACCTACAACTACTGTACCAACAACTGCCGCACCTACTACAGCAGCACCCACAACTGCTGCATCAACAACAGCTGCACCTACGACAGCAGCACCTACAACTGCTGCACCTACAACAGCCGCACCTACCACAGCAGCTCCAACAACAGCCGCACCTACAACTGCTACACCAACAACAGCAGCACCTACAACAGCTGCACCAACAACAGCCGCACCTACAACTGCCGCACCTACGACAGCTGCACCAACAACAGCTGCACCTACCACTGCAGCACCAACAACAGCAGCACCTACCACCGCCGCACAAACAACAGCTGCTCCAACAACAGCTACACCTACTACAGCAGCACCTACAACTGCTGCATCAACAACAGCTGCACCCACGACAGCAACACCTACAACTGCTGCACCTACAACAGCCGCACCTACCACAGCAGCTCCAACAACAGCCACACCTACAACTGCTACACCCACAACAGCAGCACCTACAACAGCTGCACCAACAACAGCTGCACCTACGACAGCAGCACCTACAACTGCTGCACCTACAACAGCCGCACCTACCACAGCAGCTCCAACAACAGCCGCACCTACAACTGCCACACCAACAACAGCAGCACCTACAACAGCTGCACCAACAACAGCCGCACCTACAACTGCCGCACCAACAACAGCAGTACCTACGACAGCAGCACCAACAGCAACTGCACCAACAGCAGCTCCAACAACAGCTGCACCTACGACAGCAGCACCTACAACTGCTGCACCAAACACAGCCGCACCTACTACAGCAGTACCTACAACTGCTGCACCAACAACAGCCGCACCTACAACAGCTGCACCAACAACAGCATCACCTACAACTGCCGCACCAACAACAGCAGCACCTACGACAGCTGCACCAACAACAGCTGCACCTACCACTGCAGCACCAACGACAGCAGCACCTACCACCGCCGCACAAACAACAGCAGCTCCAACAACAGCTACACCTACTACAGCAGCACCTACAACTGCTGCATCAACAACAGCAGCACCTACGACAGCAGCACCTACAACTGCTGCACCTACAACAGCCGCACCTACCACAGCAGCTCCAACAACAGCCGCACCTACAACTGCTACACCAACAACAGCAGCACCTACAACAGCTGCACCAACAACAGCCGCACCTACAACTGCCGCACCTACAACAGCAGCACCAACAACAGCAGCACCTACAACTGCTGCACCTACAACAGCCGCACCTACCACAGCAGCTCCAACAACAGCCGCACCTACAACTGCTGCACCAACAACTGCCGCACCTAGTACAGCAGCATCTACAACTGCAGCACCAACAACAGCCACACCTACTACAGCAGCACCTACAACTGCCGCACCAACAACAGCCGCACCTACAACTGCTACACCAACAACAGCAGCACCTACAACAGCTGCACCAACAACAGCCGCACCTACAACTGCCGCACCAACAACAGCAGCACCTACGACAGCTGCAACAACAGCAACTGCACCAACAGCAGCTCCAACAACAGCTGCACCTACGACAGCAGCACCAACAACTGCTGCACCAACAACAGCCGCACCTACAACTGCTACACCAACAACAGCAGCACCTACAACAGCTGCACCAACAACAGCAGCACCTACAACTGCCGCACCAACAACAGCAGCACCTACGACAGCTGCACCAACAACAGCTGCACCTACAACTGCAGCACCAACAACAGCCGCACCTACTACAGCAGCACCTACAACTGCCGCACCAACAACGGCTGCACCAACAACAGCAGCACCTACAACTGCCGCACCAACAACGGCTGCACCAACAACAGCCGCACCTACAACTGCCACACCAACAACAGCCGCACCTACCACAGCAGCACCAACGACAGTAGCACCTACCACCGCCGCACAAACAACAGCAGCTCCAACAACAGCTACACCTACTACAGCAGCACCTACAACTGCTGCATCAACAACAGCTGCACCTACGACAGCAGCACCTACAACTGCTGCACCTACAACAGCCGCACCTACCACAGCAGCTCCAACAACAGCCGCACCTACAACTGTTACACCAACAACAGCAGCACCTACAACAGCTGCACCAACAACAGCCGCACCTACAACTGCCGCACCAACAACAGCTGCACCTACGACAGCAGCACCTACAACTGCTGCACCAACAACAGCCGCACCTACTACAGCAGCACCTACCACAGCCGCACCAACAACTGCAGCCCCTACAACAGCTGCACCTACTACAGCAGCACCTACAACTGCTGCACCAACAACAGCCGCACCTACAACTGCAGCACCAACAACAGCCGCACCTACAACAGCAGCACCTACAACTGCCGCACCTACAACAGCCGCACCTACCACAGCAGCACCAACAACAGCCGCACCTACAACTGCTACACCAACAACAGCAGCACCTACAACAGCTGCACCAACAACAGCCGCACCTACAACTGCCGCACCAACAACAGCAGCACCTACGACAGCAGCACCAACAGCAACTGCATCAACAACAGCTGCACCTACGACAGCAGCACCTACAACTGCTGCATCAACAACAGCAGCACCTACGACAGCAGCACCAACAGCAACTGCACCAACAGCAGCTCCAACAACAGCTGCACCTACGACAGCAGCACCTACAACTGCTGCACCAACAACAGCCGCACCTACTACAGCCGCACCTACAACTGCCGCACCAACAACAGCAGCACCTACGACAGCTGCACCAACAACAGCTGCACCTACCACAGCTGCACCAACAACAGCTGCACCTACAACTGCTACACCAACAACAGCAGCACCTACGACAGCTGCACCAACAACAACCGCACCAACAACAGTAACTCCAACAACAGCTACACCTACTACAACAGCACCTACAACTGCTGCACCAACAACAGCCGCACCTACTACAGCAGCACCAACAACTGCTGCATCAACAACAGCTGCACCTACGACAGCAGCACCTACAACTGCTGCACCTACAACAGCCGCACCTACCACAGCAGCTCCAACAACAGCCGCACCTACGACAGCAGCACCTACAACTGCTGCACCAACAACAGCCGCACCTACAACAGCAGCACCTACAACAGCTGCACCAACAACTGCAGCACCTACAACAGCTGCACCTACAACAGCAGCACCTACAACAGCTGCACCAACAACAGCAGCACCTACAACTGCCGCACCAACAACAGCAGCACCTACAACAGCAGCACCAACAGCAACTGCACCAACAGCAGCACCAACAACAGCTGCACCTACAACAGCAGCACCTACAACTGCTGCACCAACAACAGCCGCACCTACAACAGCAGCACCTACCACAGCCGCACCAACAACTGCAGCCCCTACAACAGCTGCACCTACTACAGCAGCACCTACAACTGCTGCACCAACAACAGCAGCACCTACAACAGCTGCACCAACAACAGCCGCACCTACAACTGCCGCACCAACAACAGCAGCACCTACGACAGCAGCACCAACAGCAACTGCACCAACAGCAGCTCCAACAACAGCTGCACCTACGACAGCAGCACCTACAACTGCTGCACCAACAACAGCCGCACCTACTACAGCAGCACCTACAACTGCCGCACCAACAACAGCCGCACCTACAACAGCTGCACCAACAACAGCATCACCTACAACTGCCGCACCAACAACAGCAGCACCTACGACAGCTGCACCAACAACAGCTGCACCTACCACAGCAGCACCAACAACAGCAGCACCTACCACCGCCGCACCAACAACAGCAGCTCCAACAACAGCTGCACCTACAACAGCAGCACCTACAACTGCTGCACCAACAACAGCAGCACCTACGACAGCTGCACCAACAACAGCCGCACCAACAACAGCAGCTCCAACAACAGCTACACCTACTACAGCAGCACCTACAACTGCTGCACCAACAACAGCCGCACCTACTACAGCAGCACCTACAACTGCTGCACCAACAACAGCTGCACCTACGACAGCAGCACCTACAACTGCTGCACCTACAACAGCCGCACCTACCACAGCAGCACCAACAACAGCCGCACCTACAACTGCTACACCAACAACAGCAGCACCTACAACAGCTGCACCAACAACAGCCGCACCTACAACTGCCGCACCTACGACAGCTGCACCAACAACAGCTGCACCTACCACTGCAGCACCAACAACAGCAGCACCTACCACCGCCGCACAAACAACAGCTGCTCCAACAACAGCTACACCTACTACAGCAGCACCTACAACTGCTGCATCAACAACAGCTGCACCTACGACAGCAGCACCTACAACTGCTGCACCTACAACAGCCGCACCTACCACAGCAGCTCCAACAACAGCCGCACCTACAACTGCTACACCCACAACAGCAGCACCTACAACAGCTGCACCAACAACAGCTGCACCTACGACAGCAGCACCTACAACTGCTGCACCTACAACAGCCGCACCTACCACAGCAGCTCCAACAACAGCCGCACCTACAACTGCCACACCAACAACAGCAGCACCTACAACAGCTGCACCAACAACAGCCGCACCTACAACTGCCGCACCAACAACAGCAGCACCTACGACAGCAGCACCAACAGCAACTGCACCAACAGCAGCTCCAACAACAGCTGCACCTACGACAGCAGCACCTACAACTGCTGCACCAACAACAGCCGCACCTACTACAGCAGCACCTACAACTGCTGCACCAACAACAGCCGCACCTACAACAGCTGCACCAACAACAGCATCACCTACAACTGCCGCACCAACAACAGCAGCACCTACAACAGCTGCACCAACAACAGCTGCACCTACCACTGCAGCACCAACGACAGCAGCACCTACCACCGCCGCACAAACAACAGCAGCTCCAACAACAGCTACACCTACTACAGCAGCACCTACAACTGCTGCATCAACAACAGCTGCACCTACGACAGCAGCACCTACAACTGCTGCACCTACAACAGCCGCACCTACCACAGCAGCTCCAACAACAGCCGCACCTACAACTGCTACACCAACAACAGCAGCACCTACAACAGCTGCACCAACAACAGCCGCACCTACAACTGCCGCACCTACTACAGCAGCACCAACAACGGCAGCACCTACAACTGCTGCACCTACAACAGCCGCACCTACCACAGCAGCTCCAACAACAGCCGCACCTACAACTGCTGCACCAACAACTGCCGCACCTAGTACAGCATCATCTACAACTGCAGCACCAACAACAGCCACACCTACTACAGCAGCACCTACAACTGCCGCACCAACAACAGCCGCACCTACAACTGTTACACCAACAACAGCAGCACCTACAACAGCTGCACCAACAACAGCCGCACCTACAACTGCCGCACCAACAACAGCAGCACCTACGACAGCTGCAACAACAGCAACTGCACCAACAGCAGCTCCAACAACAGCTGCACCTACGACAGCAGCACCTACAACTGCTGCACCAACAACAGCCGCACCTACAACTGCTACACCAACAACAGCAGCACCTACAACAGCTGCACCAACAACAGCAGCACCTACAACTGCCGCACAAACAACAGCAGCACCTACGACAGCTGCACCAACAACAGCTGCACCTACAACTGCAGCACCAACAACAGCCGCACCTACTACAGCAGCACCTACAACTGCCGCACCAACAACGGCTGCACCAACAACAGCAGCACCTACAACTGCCGCACCAACAACGGCTGCACCAACAACAGCCGCACCTACAACTGCCACACCAACAACAGCCGCACCTACCACAGCAGCACCAACAACAGCAGCACCTACCACCGCCGCACAAACAACAGCAGCTCCAACAACAGCTACACCTACTACAGCAGCACCTACAACTGCTGCATCAACAACAGCTGCACCTACGACAGCAGCACCTACAACTGCTGCACCTACAACAGCCGCACCTACCACAGCAGCTCCAACAACAGCCGCACCTACAACTGCTACACCAACAACAGCAGCACCTACAACAGCTGCACCAACAACAGCCGCACCTACAACTGCCGCACCAACAACAGCAGCACCTACGACAGCAGCACCAACAGCAACTGCACCAACAGCAGCTCCAACAACAGCTGCACCTACGACAGCAGCACCTACAACTGCTGCACCAACAACAGCCGCACCTACTACAGCAGCACCTACCACAGCCGCACCAACAACTGCAGCCCCTACAACAGCTGCACCTACTACAGCAGCACCTACAACTGCTGCACCAACAACAGCCGCACCTACAACTTCTGCACCTACATCAGCCGCACCTACCACAGCAGCTCCAACAACAGCCGCACCTACAACTGCTACACCAACAACAGCAGCACCTACAACAGCTGCACCAACAACAGCCGCACCTACAACTGCCGCACCAACAACAGCAGCACCTACGACAGCAGCACCAACAGCAACTGCACCAACAACAGCTGCACCTACGACAGCAGCACCTACAACTGCTGCACCAACAACAGCAGCACCTACGCAGCAGCACCAACAGCAACTGCACCAACAGCAGCACCAACAACAGCTGCACCTACGACAGCAGCACCTACAACTGCTGCACCAACAACAGCCGCACCTACTACAGCCGCACCTACAACTGCCGCACCAACAACAGCAGCACCTACGACAGCTGCACCAACAACAGCTGCACCTACCACAGCAGCACCAACGACAGCAGCACCTACCACCGCCGCACCAACAACAGCAGCTCCACCAACAGCTGCACCTACGACAGCTGCACCTACAACTGCTACACCAACAGCAGCACCTACGACAGCTGCACCAACAACAACCGCACCAACAACAGTAACTCCAACAACAGCTACACCTACTACAACAGCACCTACAACTGCTGCACCAACAACTGCCGCACCTACTACAGCAGCACCAACAACTGCTGCATCAACAACAGCTGCACCTACAACAGCAGCACCTACAACTGCTGCACCTACAACAGCCGCACCTACCACAGCAGCTCCAACAACAGCCGCACCTACAACTGCTACACCAACAACAGCAGCACCTACAACAGCTGCACCAACAACAGCCGCACCTACAACTGCTACACCAACAACAGCAGCACCTACAACAGCTGCACCAACAACAGCCGCACCTACAACTGCCGCACCAACAACAGCAGCACCTACGACAGCAGCACCAACAGCAACTGCACCAACAGCAGCTCCAACAACAGCTGCACCTACGACAGCAGCACCTACAACTGCTGCACCAACAACAGCCGCACCTACTACAGCAGCACCTACAACTGCCGCACCAACAACAGCCGCACCTACAACAGCTGCACCAACAACAGCATCACCTACAACTGCCGCACCAACAACAGCACGACAGCTGCACCAACAACAGCTGCACCTACCACAGCAGCACCAACGACAGCAGCACCTACCACCGCCGCACCAACAACAGCAGCTCCACCAACAGTTGCACCTACAACAGCTGCACCTACAACTGCTACACCAACAACAGCAGCACCTACGACAGCTGCACCAACAACAACCGCACCAACAACAGTAACTCCAACAACAGCTACACCTACTACAGCAGCACCTACAACTACTGCACCAACAACAGCCGCACCTACAGCAGCACCAACAACTGCTGCACCAACAACAGCTGCACCTACGACAGCAGCACCTACAACTGCTGCACCTACAACAGCCGCACCTACCACAGCAGCTCCAACAGCCAGCACCTACAACTGCTGCACCAACAACAGCAGCACCTACAACAGCTGCACCAACAACAGCCGCACCTACAACTGCCGCACCTACAACAGCAGCACCAACAACAGCAGCACCTACAACAGCTGCACCAACAACAGCAGCACCTACAACAGCCGCACCTACAACTGCTGCACCAACAACAGCCGCACCTTTACAGCAGCACCTACAACTGCAGCACCAACAACAGCCACACCTACTACAGCAGCACCTACAACTGCCGCACCAACAACAGCCGCACCTACAACTGTTACACCAACAACAGCAGCACCTACAACAGCTGCACCAACAACAGCCGCACCTACAACTGCCGCACCAACAACAGCAGCACCTACGACAGCTGCAACAACAGCAACTGCACCAACAGCAGCTCCAACAACAGCTGCACCTACGACAGCAGCACCTACAACTGCTGCACCAACAACAGCCGCACCTACAACTGCTACACCAACAGCAGCACCTACAACAGCTGCACCAACAACAGCAGCACCTACAACTGCCACCAACAACAGCAGCACCTACGACAGCTGCACCAACAACAGCGGCACCTACCACAGCAGCACCAACGACAGCAGCACCTACCACAGCCGCACCAACAACTGCAGCCCCTACAACAGCTGCACCTACTACAGCAGCACCTACAACTGCTGCACCAACAACAGCAGCACCTACAACTGCTGCACCAACAACTGCTACACCAACAACAGCAGCACCTACAACAGCTGCACCAACAACAGCAGCACCTACAACTGCCGCACCAACAACAGCAGCACCTACGACAGCTGCACCAACAACAGCGGCACCTACCACAGCAGCACCTACGACAGCAGCACCTACCACAGCCGCACAAACAACAGCAGCTCCAACAACAGCTACACCTACTACAGCAGCACCTACAACTGCTGAATCAACAACAGCTGCACCTACGACAGCAGCACCTACAACTGCTGCACCTACAACAGCCGCACCTACCACAGCAGCTCCAACAACAGCCACACCTACAACTGCTACACCAACAACAGCAGCACCTACAACAGCTGCACCAACAACAGCCGCACAACACAGCAGCACCTACGACAGCAGCACCTACAACTGCTGCAGCAACAACAGCCGCACCTACTACAGCAGCACCTACAACTGCCGCACCAACAACAGCCTCACCTACAACAGCTGCACCAACAACAGCAGCACCTACAACTGCGCACCAACAACAGCAGCACCTACAACAGCTGCACCAACAACAGCTGCACCTACAACAGCAGCACCAACAACAGCAGCACCTACCACCGCCGCACCAACAACAGCAGCTCCACCAACAGCTGCACCTACAACAGCTGCACCTACAACTGCTACACCAACAACAGCAGCACCTACGACAGCTGCACCAACAACAACCGCACCAACAACAGTAACTCCAACAACAGCTACACCTACTACAACAGCACCTACAACTACTGCACCAACAACTGCCGCACCTACTACAGCAGCACCAACAACGGCAGGACCAACAACATCAGCACCAACAACTGCCGCACCAACAACGGCAGCACCAACAACAGCAGCACCTACAACTGCCGCACCTACTACAGCAGCATCTACAATTGCAGCACCAACAGCCGCACCTACTACAGCAGCACCTACAACTGCCGCACCAACAACGGCATCACCAACAACAGCAGCACCTACAACTGCTGCACCTACAACTACTGCTTCAACAACTGCCGCACCTACTACAGCAGCACCTACAACTTCCGCACCAACGACAGCAGCACCTACCACAGCTGCACCAACAACTGCAGCCCCTACAACAGCTGCACCTACTACAGCAGCACCTACAACTGCCGCATCAACAACAGCTGCACCTACAACAGCTGCACCAACAACAGCTGCACCTACAACTGCCGCACCAACAACAGCAGCACCTACAACTGCTGCACCAACAACAGCAGCACCTACGACAGCTGCACCAACAACAATAGCACCAACAACAGCAGCTCCAACAACAGCTGCACCTACAACTGCCGCACCAACAGCTGCACCAACAACAGCTGCACCTACAACTGCGCAACAACAACAGCAGCACCTACAACTGCCGCACCAACAACAGCAGCACCTACGACAGCTGCACCAACAACAGCCGCACCAACAACAGCAGCTCCAACAACAGCTGCACCTACAACTGCACACCAACAACAGCTGCACCTACTCTAGCAGCCGCACCAACAGCTGCACCAACAACAGCCGCACAAACGACAGCAGCACCTACAACTGCCGCACCAACAACGGCAGCACAAACAACAGCAGCACCTACAACTGCTGCACCAACAACGGCATCACCTACAACAGCTGCACCTACCACAGCATCTCCTACAACAGCCGCATCTACCACAGCAGCACCAACGACAGCAGCACCTAGCACCGCCGCACCAACAACAGCAGCTCCAACAACAGCTGCAGCTACTACAGCAGCACCTACAACTGCCACATCAACAGCAGCACCTACGACAGCAGCACCATCAACAGCATTAACTACAACATCAGCACCAACAACTGCTGCACCTACACCTATTGCACCTACGACAGCAGCACCTACAACTTCTGTATCCATAACAGTATCACCAACCACATTGTCCCCTGAACCAGTTTATAGCCTAACAGTAGACATGGCAGCAGTACCTTTTTCACTTGCCCTTTCTGACCCCACGAGCACTGAATTCAAAATCTTCAACAATCAGTCATAAACACTGTGAGTGCATTTTTGATTTAGACACTTGTCACTGATTGAAGTGTCCTTGAGTGTTTTGAATGAGGATTTCATAGAATGTTTTACCTAAAACACAAATCTGGAAGATGAAAATTAATTTCAGTCAAATTTGTTTGTACTTGAAAGCCATTTAAAGTCCCTCAATATTGTTTTCTTGCAGTGTACTGCGATATACCAAAAACAATTTGGAAGAAAATTTAAACAATGCAAAGTGAAAAAGTTCAGGTAAAAAACAATTTCTATATTTTACTTCATATGCAGGGTTTTGATCTAATGTTAATAGTTTTGTGTGTAAATCTCAATTGGTGATATCATTAATTAACTCTTGTCCTATTTGTTTTTTTGATACAGTGCCATACCTTCACGAGCAGCTGGAACTGAAGCAGCTATTGAAGTTGTGTTCAATAGTGCTACTCCTATTGCAGATCTCCCACAGAATAATGTTATTGCTGAAGTCTTAGTATCAGCTGTGAGTAATTCCAGCAATACCTTTGATGTGATCATAGATCCGGGATCAGTCAAAGTAGTAGGTAAGTAAACATAAAAGATGCTATTAAGTCTGCATGAAAAACTATGATGGTTCTTATAAGTCTGTTAAACTGGCACCAAAGTCAGTTTGACATCGCACAAGGAAAAATGAATCATTTTCATTGGTTATCAATAATTTCTTTAAATATGTTTTTACAGGAGGTCCAGTTCCAACTACAGCACCTACAACTGCTTCTTCAACTACTGTATCCACTACTGCTGCATCTACAACGGCTACACCTTCAAATACTGTATCAACTACTGTTGCATCTACAACGGCTGCACCTTTAACTACTCTATCCACTACTGCTACATCTACAACCGTAGCACTCACAATAGCTAGGGTGTCTTTCAGATCTGTTCAAAGCACATTTACAAACGACTTGCTGAATCCATCATCTACAGCTTTTAAAAATCGAAATGCATTGATAACGAGACAGGTAAGTCTCACCCTTAGAATGAAATATCCTTGTACAATTACACATCCAGTTCACTGCACAACTTATCTCATATTCAATGCTCAAACACTTCAATGTTCAAAGTAAAAAGTCTTTAAACTTCTTTTATTTCTGCAGCTTGAACCTGTCTTCCAAAAGGCATTCTCTTCTTCCTTCAAGTCGTTGACAGTTGTGTCATTCAGGTAATTTAATTCATGTTCGGGTAATATAATTTAGGAATAGTGGACTTAAACTGATTTTTCAAACTATATTATGTGTTTCTTTTCCTGCAGGAGTGGCTCCGTCATCAACACCATGGACCTTAGTTTTGTAAGCACACTTGCTCCTAATAACACTCAGATTACAAGCGCTTTGATCAAAGCAGCTTCAAGCGTCAGCGGCTTCGACATTGAAGGCAGCTCCATCCTTGTGAATGGCATCTGTAAGCAATACTGAGTGCTATTGGATCAACATTTTTTGAAAAGGTACACAGCTGTTTGTTAAACTAATGTTTTGTTTCCTTCTCCTCATTTACAGCTTCAAGTGGAGTAAGCCACAAAATCAGTCTTTTCACTGCATCCTGCCTGGTACTGTTGTCATGGCTACTGTAAAGCAAGCAATAGCATCTGTGCTGATTCCATTTTAATTTAAGATCATGATAGTCATTACTGATGTGAAAAGGGAATCTGTTGTCTATAAAATCCAAAATTCATGATTGCCTTAAGGCTTTGAAAGCTTAGGATAAATTTACTTTCCAATGTAACTTTGCAAAGCCCCTAGAAAGGTTAAAGAATTGTGCAATACAAAATATAGGACAAAAGGGGGGTATGTATGTGTATGTAGTTTATATTTAGCCTATATGTAGCCTATATGTATGCATGTATGTAGCTATGTATTCCTTTGTGTATCTGTGCATGTATGTGTATGTTGTATATGTTTATGTGTATATAGGCGCTACATATTCCTTTATGAAGTTGTACAGGTGTTCCTATAAGGTCAACAAAATGTACCACATATTAATTTTGTTGTCAAACATTGTAAACATCTTTTATTTGTGCTATTTTAAAGGCCCTTCTAGAAACAGGCATTAAAAATAAGCAGAAGCTCTAAATGCTAAGATTTATCACATTGAATAGGTGTATTATATTAAATTACTAAAATGGAAACAATAATGACAGTGGATAGGAATATTTGTCGAACTGAACCCGTTTCTGTGTAGGAATGTCCAAGATGCTGGGCTGGACAGAATAACACGGACAACTTCAAGCACCTGGTCCATTTTTATCATCACTAGAATATTAAGCCAAACCATTTAAAATAGCCCTGGGATGTCAAAAAGAGTGCTATAACAATATTTAACTTAGTGACAGTTACTAATACTGTCCTGTTTAGTCACTGCAAATAAATAAGTACAAGTATTATCACCATAGTATACATGAGACTATATATACAAAACAATGCACTGTCAGTGTTTTTATTTATAAAGTGTATTTATCTAATCATGCATAGCTGTATTCTGTGAGATTTCTTGTAGTTTGTTCAATTTCTAATAAACTTTACAACAATCAGAATATAAAGTAGAACAAAGTGTCTTGTGTGAAGTTTTGCAATTAATTTGGGTAAAGAGAAAGTTTACCAGGGCAGTTTGACAAAGACAAAGTTGACAAAGAAGCCACTTCTGTTATCGTTAGAAATAAGAGTGCAGTGGTCAGGTTACCTCAGTTTGTGGAGCAGGCACACGTGTAGGGGTTTACTCCTCGGCTCGGCATCCACGGGTTGGCTCCGACCTGCGGCCCTTGATAGATAATGATTAAAATGCTTAAAGATAGTTTATGAGCTAAGTCTTAGCAAGACACACATTTTTAGTTAGAATACAAAGACTTTGGGTTAGTATTAGGGCGTAGCCTACCACTAGACTGGGTAAACTCAATCTCAAATCTATGGAGCTTGACTTGGTCTGGGGATACCCAGACTAGCATACCACATTTACAATCTTGACTGTTATTTTTAAACAGCGACTAATGATGTACACATGCTTGAGCACAAAAAGTGTTAAAGATGAGGCATGATTGTGTTACACTTCAAGTTTCATGTAATGTTCAGGACATGAATGACACACATTTTGCCACAATTTAAGGCTTATGATTCAAGGTTGTTAACCCTTGTATTGTCCTTCACGTCACGGGGACTTGTCAATTTGTTGAGTTTTCTACTATTCTGGCATTGTGTTCCGCGTTCCCTGGACTTCATGTGTATTATTTGTAATAACTATATTTTTTTTTTTGCTCACTTACATTTTCCTCACACAGCATAAGTATCCCAAAGGGTTTTTATTCAGAATAGATTCAAGGTACATTTCAGTTCATTTGAATTGATTTCAGTTTCTTGTCGGCTTTGCGGGCGCAACTCCCAACACACGACTGTTTGTCCGCTGCTCGTTTTTGATTTTGCAGCGTAACATCGACGCTAAACCCGGCGCCGCTACCCGTGACCCAAGAGGCTACGGTCTCACGCATTCAGCGCAGTAGGCCTGCGTGCAACTCCCGCAGATGTATCTCTTTCAGCAGCCACACACGGTCCGTGGGCTTTGGACAGAACTGACTCCCTTCTTCTTGCCGGGCACTGTCTGCGCTCTCGGTTGAGCGTTGGGACCCTCATCACCATCGTCGTCGCGATACTCTCAGCCTCGCCGAACGCCAGCTGCAGCCGAAGCAGACCTCGCCGCCTCTGCCGAGGCAGATGGGCCAGCGCGTAGGAGGCCCTCAGTCACGTCCAGCAACACGTGGGAGCCCAGATTCATCTCGGGTGAGCCCAAGGTTGGCTCGCAGGTCCACGGCGTCCATTGCTTTCCACTCACCAGCTTTGTCGTATTGCCTGTGGGCCTCGAGCTTCCTCGCAGCCAGTACCATGTCCTCTATGTGCCGCGTGACAAACAGCTGGAACGCAGAGAGTACGTCGCGGACGCGCTCCGCGGCGTACATTGCGGATCCTGGGCTCGGTAGTAGCAGAGTGGAAGCAGCAGCGCTTTGAACGTCTCAGTCTTTTTGGCCTCGGTCTTGTTCATCAATGTCTCTTTCGGTGGTACGGCGATGAGCTCGAGGGCCACTGGGAGGATACGTTTGAGGACCATTCGATTTTGCCGTCTTTTAACAAAAACATTTCCTTGTTGTCATCCTCAACGTACTCCTCGTCTTCACTGCCCTCGTCTTCTCTACCCTCATCTTCTCTACCCTCATCGTACTCCTCGTCTTCACTACCCTCTCCCTCTTCACCTTCTTCAGCCGCTTCTTCTTCTTCTTCAACTTCTTCTTCTTCGTCTTCATCTGGCCTTACTTGTCCACCCTCTTCTTCAACATTTACTCGTTCTCCTCCTTGTTCAACTTCAACATTGTTTTGGCCTTGGTCATCGTCTTCGTTGCCTTCTCCTTTGCTCTCGTCGCACCAGTAGCCCTTTTCTCCGCCATGGTTGCCGTGTTTGTCTCGGTCCTCAGAGTCACGGTGGTGGACGTGTTCATTGCAGTCCTCTTGTACTTTCTGTTCTTCTCGTACTTGTACTTCAGCAGGGATATTGCAAGCGAGACTGCTGACGATGACCCTATGCAGCTTCAATTCCAGAATCAAACGACGGGCCATGCTGACGTTGCAGCAGGCTGCCGAACCAAGTGTAAAAGAAAAGTGCAC
Organism: Percina caprodes; assembly: GCA_013375575.1. Lineage (NCBI taxonomy): Eukaryota > Metazoa > Chordata > Actinopteri > Perciformes > Percidae > Percina > Percina caprodes. Next base: position 1,170,088 of record JABXJD010000183.1, on the reverse strand, counting down.
AGGTCCAAAAAAAAAACGATGTAAGATGACAACAACAAGAAGACGAGACAAATGTGTCTACAGTTTATACTGTAAATATGTGTGTGTGTGTGTGTGTGTGTGTGTGTGTGTGTGTGTGTGTGTGTGTGTGTGTGTGTGTGTGTGTGTGTGTGTGTGTGTGTGTGTGATAATTATATGTAGTAGACCGTGGTCAAGCATTTGGTTTTCTTTTTAATTTTAATTCCCCACAAAATCGAACCGATGGCGCGGAAGTGTAAGAAAAATACAATCGCTTTCTGGCCCGGGTCCCAGAGACCCAAATGCTGAGGCCGCGCCAGTAGAACTATACAGTCAAATGCAGGACGGGTCCCAGAGACCAGAAAACCGAGGCCGCGCCACTAGAGCTATACAGTTGAATACAGGACGGGTCCCAGAGAGCTGAAGGCCGATGCTGCGGTAGAAGAGAAAGAAATACTATAGAATACTGGCCCAAGTCCTGGTGACCCGAAGGGCCAGGTCTGCGGTAGTAGACGTGACATGAAATTAAATAAAAGTGGATCCCTGAGATTTTAAGGGTTAAAGCAGTGAGCAGTGGGGCTCCAACCTATAACTTCATGCTGTTTTCAAATAAAACAGTAAAAAGACTTTTGTTGCGTATTTGTCTTCATTTAAATGTTCTAGTTTACCACAGTCAAAGAATACAAAAAGATTGTAGGTGGAGTTCCTGTGACAAGGCAATTGATATTACAAAAGAGTGTAAGTAAAATCAACTTGGCATTCAGTGATTGAACTTAAAATAACAATTTCACCTTTTCGTGCATTTTAGTAACTTCAACTCAAATTTTCATAACGTTTTTAAGGCAACCGGTTTCCTCAAGTTATTTAACCAAATTCAACTTATCCCGGCTTACAGTATTCTTGTTCAATGTTGGGTGACAGCTAGTGTTTAAGTTGCATCAACGTCACCTACTAGGCTGTGGGCTACTGGAGCGTTGATCCCCCATTTCTCGCTCCTTCACTCTTTTCAAAACACACATCTGGCAACTCGGCATACTGGTTATCCCTTGTGTTGTCTTCCCGTCAAAATTGAAAAATCAACCCTTTTGTTTACGCTTTTTAATCAATGTTTTTAACTTATTCTTATGTTTTTGTACCTTTTTTCAACACTTTTGACACTTTTTTACATTTAACACTACGTAACACTAACTTATTAACTTTAGTTTAACAGTTATTTTTGGAATGTATGGTCAATAAACCTCATTTATAGGAAATTGTACGTAATGTTTGAGTTAGAAAAGCAGAAATTAGGAATTATTTAGGCTAAAATTAAAGGAATGGATGTTGATGGATAATCACAGACTGGAATATGTCAACTTTTACTCAATACTATTTCAAAACCACTTCAATTTCTTTTCAAATGCTATAACATTGAATAAGACACCCCAAAATTAATGAAAGTAGAGACTTGCCAAAAGGCGTTGTGTGGAATCAATCATGTTATTTTGGGTCGTTAAAAGAACATTGATATAGGAAAACAGGTCAATTTGACCCAAGGACAAAATGAGGGTTAAAGACCCAATGATCAAATGATAAAAAATATTGTAATATTCAGCCTCACAATTGTCAGGCGTTTTTTCACTGCGTGGTATCTACTCGACTCTACTCGCCTTTTTTGGTTTTCCATTACGAAAAAAAGTCCCTGGGACCTGCTACCAGGTACTTTTTTTAGTACTACCTCAGTCGAGGTTCCAAGCGAGCTGAGGTGATACCAAAAGGTGACGTGAAAACCTGCAGACTACTGGTTGGTCGGAGGACCGTCACTTATGACTGCGTTTTTAGCAAACAAGAGTGCGGAGGGTGTGTCCGGAACAACCGTGCCATTAAAAAAAAAAATCTAGCCAGACACCGACAGATTATCTAGCCTACTCTCTGCACTATTCACACTTTTCTATTTTCACTATTTCCAATATTGCACACTGTTACTTAAAAAAACAAACAAGACAATATATCAAAGAAAAGATTTTATTTAGCTATTCAAGTAGCGCATCAAACCCTCCCGTACATCCCGGTCTTCTTCCTCTGCACCCTGTGACAGTGTCCCCCCCGGCTCTGCTGGCCCAGATGCATCCCAATCATCGCCATGAGCGCCTCTCCGTGACTCTCATAAACAGTTTACAAAGCAGGTCAGAACCAGAGATTTCACCAGCTGTACATCTATCACCCAAACAGACGTCTGCGGCGGCGATTATGCAAAGCGTGAAGGATCTGAAACACACAGTACACATCATACATATTTTTGTGTGTAATCATGGTTGCTAAAGTTCATGTACTTTATATAGCGTATAGTAAATACTGACTGTGACCCTGAACACATGCAGATGTTAGCTAACGTTACAGGAAACTTAACTTACCCTTTTGTGTCGGCGAACAATAGTCACGTCGACGTCTGAACTCCGCCGGAATTCCCAAACTCCTGTTTTGTTTTCAGCAGTGATTTTTGTTGCTTCCTTCAGCTTCTTTTGAAACACATTTTCTTCTGGCCGAGAATCAAAACAAACACCTCCAACGTGATGTTGTGAGTCGCGTTGAAAATTACATCATGGCAGTTACCGGCTGCGTAGCTATGGTAACCAGCCACGCTGAGGCGTTACTCAATCTGCAATGGAAAACGGACGCAGAGTGCGTCGAGTCGAGTAGAGGCGAGGCGAGGCGAGGCGAGGCGAGTTGAGTCGAGCTGTTACCATCAGTGGAAAAAGGGTTGGTTCAATCAACTCCGAGTAGGTTCAGGCCCGTGCACCACCACAATAAAAAGACAGCTTGAATGGAGCCATGATACTACGATTCACCATGGTAACAACCACAAACAAACGGGTCGGCGGAAATTCCCATGCGCACAAACAAAAAAAAAACAGCGATAAAAGAGATAAATTGCGTGGGAGAAAAGTGCTGCAAGAGTAAATGTGTATATGCAAATATAGTGTATATCATTTTTAATCATAAGTATAGCCTAATATTAGGCCTCGTGTGATGAAATGGTATTGAACCTATAATCTGTTTCATTTAGGGAATAAAAATGATAAAGCTTAAATAATAAGTAATAAATAATAAGGGGCTTAAATATCATCTCCCGACATGTAACACCCTGCGAAGTGAAGCAGCTCTTTCATCAACGGGATCGTCGACACAACGAAATGCCATGTTTTTAGAAAAAAATAAGATTTATAGTGTGCCTAACCCTGTTTTTTATTCATGCAGATAACAAACTGCGCTAAATTGCGCCTGATCCAGACTGAATGAATGAATGAATGAATGAAGAAATGAAAGAGCGCTGAGTCAGAGGGAGTGGACTCAGAGAAGAAAACCTGCTCCCGACCAGGTTAGGTTTACAGGCTTAGTTACCATAGTAACTGACTATGAGATGAAGTTACCTCGCTTTCTGAAACAGAAAACCCAAAGTCTCCCACATATCAGGGTTAAGAAACTTTTCACTAAACCTGCTTTTGCTTTGTGACTTTTGTTTATTGATAGTATATTGATTCAAGTATTGACCTGGGAAACAGTGAATAAACTAATGTCTTTAAAAAAGAAAAATAATGAAAGATGGACATTTTTCATACTAATACCCAAATAATTTATTCAACTTAATTAACTTGTTTCTCCTTTATAATAACTATCATTAATAGATTGAAATTGATAGTTAACTAGTCTTTAGTTAATTGTCATTTAACTATTTGCAAACTGTCATTTTACTGTTAAATGATGAAATTATAATTAATACAATTTAAGTAGTGCTGTAAATTAACAGTTTAATGTTACACACATAATATCCATCAAATACTATATTAGGTATAAGATAATGATTAAAAAATGTTTGGAAGCCTTTAACAAATAATTTTTAAAACATCTATAAACAATACATAAAATAGATAGACCAGATATTCCTAACACACTTACTAGTTGTAAAACATCTATAAACAGTGTCTGGATGGTTATTATAAAGATGCAACAGATGACTATAATACCTTGCTAATTAGTTACTAAATACTTTGGAAACCATTTTTTGTTTTCTGTTATTTTGAAAGTGTAAATGATGGAAATAAAATCTAACTTTTTGTGACATATTATACAATTGTCTAATCTGTCATTTGATGCCTTTTGGAGATTTTTCCATAATTTCTTGGTGTCTTCATGCACATTAATACAAATTCTTACCTGGGGTGCCCAAACTTTTGAGCCCCACTGTATAAGAATTGATGCTGGTTTGAAGGCAGAGGGTAGTAACACCAAATATTGATGTGATGATTTAGTTTGCTCACTTTGCATTTTGTAAATTTATAAAAGTAAGCTCATTATTTATATTTTTGAAAGCATTCTTAGTTTACAGCATTTTTTCACACCTGCCTAAGACTTTCAGCCCTGCCTAAGACTTTTGCACAGTACTATATATACATACAGTGTACGTATATTTATATTTATATAATTTAATGAAGGGAAAAAAATGTATCATTGCTTTACCAAGCACTTACTAACCAATAACTGTGAAAAACATCAGTCGCAACTTTACAATAGCCATCCAGATAATGTTTATAAATGGTTTACAAAGTATTTAGTAACTATTTAGCAAGGTATTATATTCATCTGTTGCATCTTTATAATAACCATCCAGACACTGTTTATAGATGTTTTACAACTAGTAACCCTTAAAAAAGTGTTAGGAATATCTGGTCTATCTATTTTATGTATTGTTTATAGATGTTTTACAAATGGTTTCTTAAAGGCTTACAAACATTTTTTAATCATTATCTTATACCTAATATAGTATATGAGGAATGTTATGTGTGTAACATTAAACATTTAATTAACAGCACTACTAGTATTTTATTAATTCTAATTTAATTGCTTGTTAACAGTAAAATTACGGTTTGCAAACAGTTAAATGGCAATTAACTAAAGATTAATTTACTATCCATTTAGCATCTATTAATGATGGTTATTATAAAGTGTTACCCTTTACTAACAAGGAATTCCAATGGTAAACAGAAGAAGGGTGTGGTGACTGCAACCTGACTGCCAACATATTTTTAGACATGCTGATAGCCATCGCTGCCTTTGAGGATAAATAAAGTTGTTTACGAAGAACTTTTAAGTTTTTTTTCTTGTGTGTGTCAGTTCAGCAGAACTTATCTATGAAGGAATAAGAGACCAAACTAATCTTCCATAAATAGATACCGAAGTTACAGGATGATCAACACTGTTTCATTGCCAGGTGATCTCTAGGAGGTCTAATAGGAGATGAAAATCTTTGAAAATTTGACATCTACAACATAATATTCCGTCATAGTCATAGTGTCAGCTACTGGCAACCGGAAATCAGCTTTATGTGAAAAACATCCAATTTAAATGAAAGTGACATGTGGTGTCTTTACCTGATATAGAGCAACATAATACATGTTCAGTGCATGTTGTCTTTCTTGGACACATGAAGTGATCCAAAATTTGCAAAACATAATCGCCAGCACCTTGGCCTGATGGGAAATATTTATCATGGAAATGAACGGCCGGGTTAACCACCATCTCGCAGTAAACCCAATGTACAGGGAGGTGCAAGGGCACGTTCGTCACTTCGGTTGTCATTACTTTTTGTCTCTTACTGGTAAAACTCCTTTCAATGTCCATTGGAGGAATCCACCAGAAACCTGTTTCAAAGTACAAAAGAAGGAAATATGCAATGGTACTTGGCCAATGAACTGATAGATTGACAGCTGATGGACAGTTTCCTGTCATTTGTTTCCTAAACTAAAGGTTATCAGCTATGAGTCACATGAGGATGTATTCTGTTCCTATATAAAGGCCTTCATATGTTGTCTGTCACAGAACTGCACTATCACAGATGTGAACTGGACTGAATGAAAAGACACTGAAAAAACATTGAAAGCAGATAAAAAAGAGGGATTCATAACTTTTCATCATATATCTTTTCATTTTTGGGTAAGTACATTTTTAAGTGCATAGACTTTGTACATGTTCATGAGAGAGAGAGACTTTTAGATAAAAGTTATTTTACTGTTTGCAAACAATGAAATTATGAATTAAGTTGACAAATTATTGTTTTATAACAAGCTACATATTTTATGTTACATTGTATGTTATTATTATTAGTTTAGTGTAATATCAATAAAGGGCATTTCAATTAAATAATTAGTTTATACATTTAGATTTTAACATGTAATAAATCATTTAATAAGAACTTAATGAATTTAGATATAAATGATAAAATGTTTTCTATGTTAATTGTTTGTAAACATATAAATATACATATATATATATATATATATAAAAGAATTACCTGGATGACGATTACAAAGCTGTAACTAATGCTTATGATAATTAGTTAACGAAATATGATTGTTTTTTAAACCATCACGTAACATTAACTTGGCCCCATCAAATCTTTTTTGGTGATCTTTCAAAAGAGATGATTATTTGATTATGTGTGTATTACTTGCCTGTTCAAGTATTTTGCTTGTTGAGGTAGTGCAGGTCAACGTTCATAAATGTTATCCTAACCTTGATAAGGTCTTTGGGAGAAATAGAGTGAAAGACACTGGAACCTGAAGTTGGGATATGGGAAGAAAACATGCATGTCATTGAGATGTGAAGAAACAGGTCTAATCTGTCAGGCAGGGTTTTGAAAACTATGGTTTTTCGCTTTTTTCAAACTTGTATAAATGTCTTTAGCAGAATAAAAGGAAGACTTGTGAGAGAAAAATTTCTACCCAAAAATAACATCTTTCAAAAGTTGTGAAATAATATTCATGTAGTGTTAAGGATGGTAGGTGAATGGCGGACTCAAAATGCAGAGAGGGAAACTGAAGGTAGTTTTGATGATTTAATGAATCCAGAAAGGCACAAAAACAAAAAAAGAGTCCTGGAAATAAGCAGGAAAAAACAGGAAACAAAAGTAAAGTCTATGTGAAAAACAGAAAATACTGGAACACTAACTAGACCCAACAAGACTAACAAAACAGTATGCAGTAACACTACAATGATCTGACAGTGGACAAGGGGAACGCCAAGACTAAATCCTGAGGGTAACGAGGGAACAAGAGGCAGGTGACACAAGGGCTGGGAGACATCAGTTAATCACAGGAGCGGGCAAACACAGGAAGTAAAACTAAAGACAAGACAGCACAGTAAACCAGACTATCAAAATAAAACAGGAAACAGAACATACAGACACTCACAAGAGACCACAAGACAGAAACCACAACTACACAAGACAAGGGAGCATAAAACATATACAAGACCAAAAAATAACCCAATCACAAGGACAACATATATATAACAAAATACCAAACCATAACATGTACGTTTTAAAAGTCAACAGGACCTACACATTTTCTTAATCTTATGAACAAAGTAACAAAGTACAAATACTTTGTTACTTCCCATTTCTGATTCAATAATTCGGCCACTACGAGTTCATGTTGCTGAAGCCGTTGAACCTGTCCTTGCCGTCGCATCTCCTCCAGCGGCAGGGCTCTGAGCCCCACTCGGCACAGAGTGTGTGTGTGTGTGTGTGTGTGTGTGTGTGTGTGTGTGTGTGTGTGTGTGTGTGTGTGTGTGTGTGTGTGTGTGTGTGTGTTGTAATAAAGAGAGAGAGAGTGAGAGAAGGAAGTTTTGTGAGGTGGACCTTGTCACCACAGACCCAAATCTTCTCAGCTGCTGCTACTGTCAAATGCTGCACTGTCTCTTCATGTGGCACATTATGTTTGGCACATTGTATGGGGCACTTCTTATATCATGATAAAGTAATACAATGTGTAATCAAGTGATGACTGATTAACAGTAGGCTGGGGTAAATGCCCTCTGTTGGTACTACATCAGCGCAAAGTAGCAAACCTTGACCTTGCAGATTACACATACCATACAAACACTGTGTCGTAGGTGTATGTATATGATATACATACTTACACATACCATGTAAGACTCGATTTCTTCATTTCTTTGCACAGAACTCTCCAGAAAATGTCACATTTAATGGTTATTTTTTCTAAAATCTTTCTGTCTAGTGGTTGTTAGTTGTAACTCTGATAGTATGGGGGACTTATTAATTAACGTCAGTTTAGTAATCCATATTGTATCCTTTATTTTCTTTCCAGAAGCCATATTTGAGCACACACAAGTACATGTAGATTAATTTAAATGTTAAGTGGAAGATTAAAAAAGAGAAACTGGATCTGTGAATTCTCACAGAATCACAATTGAATTCATATCTTGCTACTCAGTCAGAATCTTATTAACCCCTCACTCTGACATCTCTTCATTAGTGCATGTATAGGTGAGCATGTGTGTGTGTAATTCAGGCCTGTGTGTAATGTGTGTTAATAACAACAGAGTGTAAATTGAAATTTCCCCTTGTCGGATTAATAAAGTAAACATTACATTAATAATGCTGTAATAACCATCTTTATATTCCACACCTGTGAGGTGGATGGATTATCTTGGAAAAGGAGAAGTGATCAATAACAAAGATTTAGACATATTTTTGAACAATACTTGAGAGAAATAGACCTTTTGTGTACGTAGAAAAAGTCTTAAATCGTTTATAACTTTGTTCAGTGTAAGACATCTATGCAGAAAAACTCTATTATAATTATTATACTTTTGGATGTTTTCTGTGCCCTGAGTTAAAAAGACTAAAAGTATAAATATAACGAATACTGTCATTTGGAGATTGACTACTGTGTGCACTATTAAAAGTACTTTAGGACAAAACCTTTCCATATGCTACTTCTGTGAATAAGTCTCTGTATGTTTTCATTTCATAAATTTAAAGGAAGAAAAGATGGCTGTCGGAAGGATCATATTGATGTTCCTGATTCTTATAGGTAAGCTGAGTAATGTTAAAAAGATTGCGGTTAAAAAGTCTTGATATAAAATGACGGAAAAGGTTTGGATTACCTTGAAATTAAGATGGAGTTATTGCTTCACCGCGTAAATATTTGATATAGAAAAACAGACACTGTCTATTATCATATTTATATAACTTGGTTAATAAAGGCGAAAGGTATGATCAGTTTGCTAATACTTTTATTTTTGGTACTTTTTACCTACAACTTTTGCACCTTCAAAAGCCACACCTATGACAACAGCACAAGTATCCGTAACAACAACAGACGCACCAACTACATCAGCCCCAACAACTTCCGCACCAACAACTGCAGCACCTACCACAGCTGCACCAACTACAGCTGCAACAACAACGGCAGAAACTACGACAGCTGCACCAACAACAACCGCACCAACAACAGCAGCTCCAACAACTGCCGCACCTACTACAGCAGCACCAACAACGGCAGCACCAACAACATCAGCACCTACAACTGCTGCACCAACAATGGCAGCACCAACAACAGCAGCACCTACAACAGCTGCACCAACAACAGCCGCACCTACAACTGCCGCACCAACAACAGCAGCACCTACGACGGCTGCACCAACAACGACCGCACCAACAACAGCAGCTCCAACAACGGCTGCACCTACAACTGCTGCACCAACAACGGCAGCACCAACAACAGCAGCACCTACAACAGCTGCACCAACAACAGCCGCACCTACCACCGCCGCACAAACAACAGCAGGTCCAACAACAGCTGCACCTACTACAGCGGCACCTACAACTGCTGCATCAACAACAGCAGCACCTACGACAGCAGCACCTACAACTGCTGCACCTACAATAGCCGCACCTACCACAGCAGCTCCAACAACAGCCGCACCTACTACAGCAGCACCAACAACTGCAGCACCAACAACAGCAGCACCTACAACTGCTGCACCAACAACGGCAACACCTACAACAGCCACACCTACCACAGCAGCTCCAACAACAACTGCACCAACAACTGCTACACCAACAACAGCAGCACCTACAACAGCTGCACCAACAACAGCCGCACCTACAACTGCCGCACCAACAACAGCAGCACCTACGACAGCTGCACCAACAACAACGGCACCAACAACAGCAGCTCCAACAACAGCTGCACCTACTACAGCAGCACCTACAACTACTGCACCAACAACTGCCGCACCTACTACAGCAGCACCAACAATGGCAGCACCAACAATGGCAGCACCAACAACATCAGCACCTACAACTGCTGCACCAACAACGGCAGCACCAACAACAGCAGCACCTACAACAGCTGCACCAACAACAGCCGCACCTACAACTGCCGCACCAACAACAGCAGCACCTACGACGGCTGCACCAACAACAACCGCACCAACAACAGCAGCTCCAACAACAGCTGCACCTACTACAGCAGCACCTACAACTACTGCACCAACAACTGCCGCACCTACTACAGCAGCACCAACAACGGCAGCATCAACAACATCAGCACCTACAACTGCTGCACCAACAACGGCAGCACCAACAACAGCAGCACCTACAACAGCTGCACCAACAACAGCCGCACCTACAACTGCCGCACCAACAACAGCAGCACCTACGACGGCTGCACCAACAACAACCGCACCAACAACAGCAGCTCCAACAACGGCTGCACCTACTACAGCATCACCTACAACTGCTGCACCAACAACTGCCGCACCTACTACAGAAGCATCTACAACTGCAGCACCCACAACAGCCGCACCTACTACAGCAGCACCAACAACGGCAGCACCAACAACAGCAGCACCTACAACTGCTGCACCAATAACGGCAACACCTACAACAGCGGCACCTACCACAGCAGCTCCAACAACAGCCGCACCTACAACTGCTACACCAACAACAGCAGCACCTACGACAGCTGCACCAACAACAACAGCACCAACAACAGCAGCTCCAACAACAGCTGCACCTACAACAGCAGCACCTACAACTGCTGCACCAACAACTGCCGCACCTACTACAGCAGCACCTACAACTGCAGCACCAACAACAGCCGCATCTACAACAGCAGCACCTACAACGGCCGCACCAACAACTGCAGCACCAACAACAGCAGCACCTACAACAGCCGCACCTACCACAGCAGCACCAACGACAGCAGCACCTACCACCGCACAAACAACAGCAGGTCCAACAACAGCTGCACCTACTACAGCGGCACCTACAACTGCTGCATCAACAACAGCAGCACCTACGACAGCAGCACCTACAACTGCTGCACCTACAATAGCCGCACCTACCACAGCAGCTCCAACAACAGCCGCACCTACTACAGCAGCACCAACAACTGCAGCACCAACAACAGCAGCACCTACAACTGCTGCACCAACAATGGCAACACCTACAACAGCCACACCTACCACAGCAGCTCCAACAACAACTGCACCAACAACTGCTACACCAACAACAGCAGCACCTACAACAGCTGCACCAACAACAGCCGCACCTACAACTGCCGCACCAACAACAGCAGCACCTACGACAGCTGCACCAACAACAACCGCACCAACAACAGCAGCTCCAACAACAGCTGCACCTACTACAGCAGCACCTACAACTACTACACCAACAACTGCCGCACCTACTACAGCAGCACCAACAACGGCAGCACCAACAACATCAGCACCTACAACTGCTGCACCAACAACGGCAGCACCAACAACAGCAGCACCTACAACAGCTGCACCAACAACAGCCGCACCTACAACTGCCGCACCAACAACAGCAGCACCTACGACGGCTGCACCAACAACAACCGCACCAACAACAGCAGCTCCAACAACGGCTGCACCTACTACATCAGCACCTACAACTGCTGCACCAACAACTGCCGCACCTACTACAGAAGCATCTACAACTGCAGCACCCACAACAGCCGCACCTACTACAGCAGCACCAACAACTGCAGCACCAACAACAGCAGCACCTACAACTGCTGCACCAACAACGGCAACACCTACAACAGCCACACCTACCACAGCAGCTCCAACAACAACTGCACCAACAACTGCTACACCAACAACAGCAGCACCTACAACAGCTGCACCAACAACAGCCGCACCTACAACTGCCGCACCAACAACAGCAGCACCTACAACTGCTGCACCAACAACGGCAACACCTACAACAGCCACACCTACCACAGCAGCTCCAACAACAACTGCACCAACAACTGCTACACCAACAACAGCAGCACCTACAACAGCTGCACCAACAACAGCCGCACCTACAACTGCCGCACCAACAACAGCAGCTCCAACAACAGCTGCACCTACTACAGCAGCACCTACAACTACTGCACCAACAACTGCCGCACCTACTACAGCAGCACCAACAACGGCAGCAACAACAACATCAGCACCTACAACTGCTGCACCAACAACGGCAGCACCAACAACAGCAGCAACTACAACAGCTGCACCAACAACAGCCGCACCTACAACTGCCGCACCAACAACAGCAGCACCTACGACGGCTGCACCAACAACAACCGCACCAACAACTGCAGCTCCAACAACGGCTGCACCTACTACAGCAGAATCTACAACTGCTGCACCAACAACTGCCGCACCTACTACAGCAGCACCAACAACGGCAGCACCAACAACAGCAGCACCTACAACTGCTGCACCAATAACAGCAACACCTACAACAGCGGCACCAACCACAGCAGCTCCAACAACAGCCGCACCTACAACTGCTACACCAACAACAGCAGCACCTACGACAGCTGCACCAACAACTACAGCACCAACAACAGCAGCTCCAACAACAGCTGCACCTACTACAGCAGCACCTACAACTGCTGCACCAACAACTGCCGCACCTACTACAGCAGCATCTACAATTGCAGCACCAACAACAGCCGCATCTACTACAGCAGCACCTACAACGGCCGCACCAACAACTGCAGCACCAACAACAGCAGCACCTACGACAGCCGCACCTACCACAGCAGCACCAACGACAGCAGCACCTACCACCGCCGCACAAACAACAGCAGGTCCAACAACAGCTGCACCTACTACAGCGGCACCTACAACTGCTGCATCAACAACAGCAGCACCTACGACAGCAGCACCTACAACTGCTGCACCTACAATAGCCGCACCTACCACAGCAGCTCCAACAACAGCCGCACCTACTACAGCAGCACCAACAACTGCAGCACCAACAACAGCAGCACCTACAACTGCTGCACCAACAATGGCAACACCTACAACAGCCACACCTACCACAGCAGCTCCAACAACAACTGCACCAACAACTGCTACACCAACAACAGCAGCACCTACAACAGCTGCACCAACAACAGCCGCACCTACAACTGCCGCACCAACAACAGCAGCACCTACGACAGCTGCACCAACAACAACCGCACCAACAACAGCAGCTCCAACAACAGCTGCACCTACTACAGCAGCACCTACAACTACTGCACCAACAACTGCCGCACCTACTACAGCAGCACCAACAACGGCAGCACCAACAACATCAGCACCTACAACTGCTGCACCAACAACGGCAGCACCAACAACAGCAGCACCTACAACAGCTGCACCAACAACAGCCGCACCTACAACTGCCGCACCAACAACAGCAGCACCTACGACGGCTGCACCAACAACAACCGCACCAACAACAGCAGCTCCAACAACGGCTGCACCTACTACATCAGCACCTACAACTGCTGCACCAACAACTGCCGCACCTACTACAGAAGCATCTACAACTGCAGCACCCACAACAGCCGCACCTACTACAGCAGCACCAACAACTGCAGCACCAACAACAGCAGCACCTACAACTGCTGCACCAACAACGGCAACACCTACAACAGCCACACCTACCACAGCAGCTCCAACAACAACTGCACCAACAACTGCTACACCAACAACAGCAGCACCTACAACAGCTGCACCAACAACAGCCGCACCTACAACTGCCGCACCAACAACAGCAGCACCTACAACTGCTGCACCAACAACGGCAACACCTACAACAGCCACACCTACCACAGCAGCTCCAACAACAGCTGCACCAACAACTGCTACACCAACAACAGCAGCACCTACAACAGCTGCACCAACAACAGCCGCACCTACAACTGCCGCACCAACAACAGCAGCTCCAACAACAGCTGCACCTACTACAGCAGCACCTACAACTACTGCACCAACAACTGCCGCACCTACTACAGCAGCACCAACAACGGCAGCACCAACAACATCAGCACCTACAACTGCTGCACCAACAACGGCAGCACCAACAACAGCAGCACCTACAACAGCTGCACCAACAACAGCCGCACCTACAACTGCCGCACCAACAACAGCAGCACCTACGACGGCTGCACCAACAACAACCGCACCAACAACTGCAGCTCCAACAACGGCTGCACCTACTACAGCAGCACCTACAACTGCTGCACCAACAACTGCCGCACCTACTACAGCAGCACCAACAACGGCAGCACCAACAACAGCAGCACCTACAACTGCTGCACCAATAACAGCAACACCTACAACAGCGGCACCAACCACAGCAGCTCCAACAACAGCCGCACCTACAACTGCTACACCAACAACAGCAGCACCTACGACAGCTGCACCAACAACTACAGCACCAACAACAGCAGCTCCAACAACAGCTGCACCTACTACAGCAGCACCTACAACTACTGCACCAACAACTGCCGCACCTACTACAGCAGCATCTACAATTGCAGCACCAACAACAGCCGCATCTACTACAGCAGCACCTACAACGGCCGCACCAACAACGGCAGCACCAACAACAGCAGCATCAACAATTGCTGCACCAACAACAGCTGCAACAACAACAGCAGCACCTACAACAGCAGCAGCTACAACACCTGCATCTACAACTGCTGCAGCAACAACGTCAGCACCAACAACAGCGGTACCTACGACAGCAGCACCAACGACAGCAGTACCTACAACAGCAGCACCAACAACAGCAGCACCAACAACTGCCGCACCTACGACTGCCACACCAACAACGGCAGCACCAACAACAGCCGCACCTACCACAGCAGCACCAACGACAGCAGCACCTACCACCCCCGCACCAACAACAGCAGCTCCAACAACACTTGTACCTACTACAGCAGCACCTACAACTGCCACATCAACAGCAGCACCTACGACAGCAGCACCTACAACTGCTGCACCTACAACAGCAGCACCTACCACAGCAGCTCCAACAACAGCTGCACCTACAACTGCTACACCAACAACAGTAGCACCTACAACTGTTGCACCAACAACAGCCGCACCTACAACTGCCGCACCAACAACAGCAGCACCTACGACAGCTGCACCAACAACAACCGCACCAACAACAGCAGCTCCAACAACAGCTGCACCTACTACAACAGCACCTACAACTACTGCACCAACAACTGCCGCACCTACTACAGCAGCATCTACAATTGCAGCACCAACAACAGCCGCATCTACTACAGCAGCACCTACAACTGCCGCACCAACGACGGCAGCACCAACAACAGCAGCACCTACAACTGCTGCACCTACAAATACTGCACCAACAACTGCCGCACCTACTACAGCAGCACCTATAACTTCCACACCAACGACAGCCGCACCTACTACAGCTGCACAAACAACGGCAGCACCAACAACAGCAGCAGCAACAACTGCTGCACCAACAACGGCAGCACCAACAACAGCAGCATCTACAAATGCTGCACCAACAACGGCAACACCTACAACAGCTGCACCTACAACGGCTGCACCTACAACAGCCGCATCTACCACAGCAGCTCCAACAACAGCAGGCCCAACAACAGCTGCACCTACAACTGCCGCAGCAACAACAGCAGCCCCTACAACAGCGGCACCTACCACAGCGGCACCTACCACAGTAGCACCAACAACAGCAGCACCAACAACAGCAGCACCTACAACAGCTGCAGCTACAACACCTGCATCTTCAACTACTGCACCAACAACTGCCGCACCTACTACAGCAGCATCTACAACTGCAGCACCAACAACAGCGGCACCTACCACAGTAGCACCAACAACAGCAGCACCAACAACAGCAGCACCTACAACAGCTGCAGCTACAACACCTGCATCTACAACTGCTGCAGCAACAACGTCAGCACCAACAACAGCGGTACCTACGACAGCAGCACCAACGACAGCAATACCTACCACAGCAGCACCAACGACAGCAGCACCAACAACTGCTGTATCTACAACAGCAGCATCTACTCCTGCTGCACCAACAACAGCTGCAACAACAACAGCAGCACCTACAACAGCTGCAGCTACAACACCTGCATCTACAACTGCTGCAGCAACAACGTCAGCACCAACAACTGCCGCAGCAACTACAGCAGCACCAACGACAGCAATACCTACCACAACAGCACCAACGACAGCAGCACCAACAACTGCCGCAGCAACTACAGCAGCATCTACTCCTGCTGCACCAACAACAGCTGCAACAACAACAGCAGCACCTACAACAGCTGCAGCTACAACACCTGCATCTACAACTGCTGCAGCAACAACGTCATCACCAACAACAGCGGTACCTACGACAGCAGCACCAACGACAGCAGTACCTACAACAGCAGCACCAACAACAGCAGCACCAACAACTGCCGCAGCAACAACAGCAGCCCCTACAACAGCGGCATCTACCACAGTAGCACCAACAACAGCAGCACCAACAACAGCAGCACCTACAACAGCTGCAGCTACAACACCTGCATCTACAACTGCTGCAGCAACAACGTCAGCACCAACAACTGCGGTACCTACGACAGCAGCACCAACGACAGCAATACCTACCACAGCAGCACCAACGACAGCAGCACCAACAACTGCTGTATCTACAACAGCAGCATCTACTCCTGCTGCACCAACAACAGCTGCAACAACAACAGCAGCACCTACAACAGCTGCAGCTACAACACCTGCATCTACAACTGCTGCAGCAACAACGTCAGCACCAACAACAGCGGTACCTACGACAGCAGCACCAACGACAGCAATACCTACCACAACAGCACCAACGACAGCAGCACCAACAACTGCCGCACCAACAACTGCCGCAGCAACAACAGCGTCACCTACACCTGCTGCACCAACAACAGCTGCAACAACAACAGCAGCCCCAACAACAGCGGCACCTACCACAGTAGCACCAACAATAGCTGCACCAACTACAGCAGCACCTACAACAGCTGCAGCTACAACACCTGCATCTACATCTGCTGCAGCAACAACGTCAGCACCAACAACAGCGGTACCTACGACAGCAGCACCAACGACAGCAATACCTACCACAGCAGCACCAACAACAGCAGCACCAACAACTGCCGCAGCAACAACAGCAGCCCCTACAACAGTGGCACCTACAACAGTAGCACCAACAACAGCAGCACCAACAACAGCAGCACCTACAACAGCTGCAGCTACAACACCTGCATCTACAACTGCTGCAGCAACAACGTCAGCACCAACAACAGCGGTACCTACGACAGCAGCACCAACGACAGCAATACCTACCACAGCAGCACCAACAACAGCAGCACCAACAACTGCCGTAACTACAACTGCAGCATCTACTCCTGCTGCACCAACAACAGCTGCAACAACAACAGCAGCACCTACAACAGCAGCCCCTACAACATCAGCCCCTACTACAGCTGCACCAACAACAGCCGCATCTACAACAGCAGCACCAACAACAGCAGCACCTACAACTGCTGGACCAACAACAGCAGCAACTACGACAGCTGCAGCTACAACACCTGCACCTTCAACTGCTGCACCAACAACGGCAGCACCAACAACAGCAGGCCCTACAACAGCTGCACAAACAACAGCTACACAAACAACAGCCACACTTATAACAGCTGCACCTACGACAGCTGCAGCTACAACACCTGCACCTATAACTGCTGCACCAACAACAGCAGCACCAACAACCACGGTACCTATGACAGCAGCACCAACGACAGCAGTACCTACAACAGCAGCACCAACAACAGCAGCACCAACAACGGCCGCAACAACAACAGCAGCCCCTACAACAGCGGCACCTTCCACAGTAGCACCAACAACAGCTGCACCAACAACAGCAGCACCTACAACAGCTGCAGCTACAACACCTGCATCTACAACTGCTGCAGCAACAACGTCAGCACCAACAACAGCGGTACCTACGACAGCAGCACCAACGACAGCAATACCTAACACAGCAGCACCAACGACAGCAGCACCAACAACTGCCGTATCTACAACAGCAGCACCTACAACAGCCGCACCAACCACAACAGCACCAACGACAGCAGCACCAACAACTGCCGCAGCAACAACAGCGTCACCTACACCTGCTGCACCAACAACAGCTGCAACAACATCAGCAGCATCTACGATAGCTGCCGCTACAACACCAGCGCCTACGACTGCAGCACCAACAACAGCAGCCCCTACAACATCAGCCCCTACTACAGCTGCACCAACAACAGCCGCATCTACCACAGCAGCATCAACAACAGCAGCCCCTACAACAGCTGCACCAACAACCGCTGCACCTACAACTGTCGCACCAACAACAGTAGCACCTACAACAGCACCACCAACAACAGCAGCACCTACAACTGCCGGACCAACAACAGCAGTAACTACGACAGCTGTAGCTACAACACCTGCACCTACATCTGCTGCACCAACAACGGCAGCACCAACAACAGCAGGCCCTACAACAGCTGCACCAACAACAGCCACACCAACAACAGCCACACCTATAACAGCTGCACCTACAACAGCTGCAGCTTCAACACCTGCACCTACAACTGCTGCACCAACAACAGCAGCACCAACAACCGCGATACCTACGACAGCAGCACCAACGACAGCAGTACCTACAACAGCAGCACCTACCACAGCTGCACCAACAACAGCCACACCAACAACAGCCACACCTATAACAGCTGCACCTACAACAGCTGCAGCTTCAACACCTGCACCTACAACTGCTGCACCAACAACAGCAGCACCAACAACCGCGATACCTACGACAGCAGCACCAACGACAGCAGTACCTACAACAGCAGCACCTACGACAGCTGCACCTACAACTGCCGCACCAACAACAGCCGTACCAACAACAGCTGCACCTACAACTGCTGCACCTACAACTGCTGCCCCTACAACATCATCCCCTACTACAGCTGCACCAACAACATCCGCATCTACAACAGCCGCACCTACAACAGTAGCACCTACAACAGCAGCACCAACAACAGCAGCACCTACAACTGCCGGACCAACAACAGCAGTAACTACGACAAATGTAGCTACAACACCTGCACCTACAACTGCTGCACCAACAACGGCAGCACCAACAACAGCAGGTCCTACAACAGCTGCACCAACAACAGCTACACCAACAACAGCCACACTTATAACAGCTGCACCTACGACAGCTGCAGCTACAACACCTGCACCTACAACTGCTGCACCAACAACAGCAGCACCAACAACCGCGGTACCTACGACATCATCCCCTACTACAGCTGCAACAACAACATCCGCATCTACAACAGCCGCACCTACAACAACCGCACCAACCACAACAGCACCAACAACAGCAGCACCAACAACTGCTGCACCAACCACAACAGCGGCACCTACCACAGCAGCACCAACAACAGCAGCCCCTACAACAGCTGCACCAACAACCGCTGCACCTACAACTGCCGCACCAACAACAGTAGCACCTACGACAGCAGCACCAATAACAGCAGCAGCTACGACAGCAGTACCAACAACAGCAGCACCTATGACAGCTGCACCTACAACAGCAGCACCTACAACTGCCGCACCAACAACTGCCACACCAACAACAGCAGCAACTATAACTGCTGCACCATCAACTGCTGTATCTACAACAGCAGCATCAACCACTTTGTCCCCTGAACCAGTTTATAGCCTCTCAGTAGACCTGCTATCAGTACCCTTTTCACTTTCCCTTTCTGACCCCACCAGCACTGATTTCAAAAATCTTCAAAAGTCAGTCATAAATACTGTGAGTGCATTTTTAATTTGTAAACTTGTCACTGATTCAAGTGTCCTTGAGTGTTTTGAATGAAGAGTTCATAGAATGTTTTTCCTAAAACACAAATCTGTAAGATGAATATTAATTGCAGTCAAATTTGTGTGTACTTGAAAGCCATTTAAGGTCCCCAAATGTTGTTTTCTTTCAGTGCACTGCGATCTACCAAAAACAATTTGGCAGTAAATTTAACCGATGCAATGTGAAAAAGTTCAGGTAAAAACGTTTTTTCTATATTTTACTTCACATGCAAGGTTTTGATCTTGAAATTGGTAAAATCTAATGTTAATAGTGTCGTGTGTAAATCGCACATGACACAAGGCAATAAAAAACAATGACATAGTTTATTAACTCTTGTCCTATTTGTTTTGTTGATTCAGTGCCATAACTTCACGAGCAACTGGAACTGAAGCAGTTATTGAGGTCGTGTTCGATAGTGCTACTCCTATTGCAGATCTCCCACAGAATAATGCTATTGCTGAAGTCTTAGTAACAGCTGTGAGTAATTCCAGCAACATCTTTGATGTGAGCATAGATCCGGGATCAGTCAAAGTAACAGGTAAGTAAACGTAAAAGATGCTATTAAGTCTGCATAGCCAACCATGATGGTTCTTATAAGTCTGTTTAACTGGCACCAAAGTCAGTTTGACATCAAACAAGGAAAAATAAATCATTTTTCTTTTGGCACCAATCATTTCTTTAAATATGTTTTTACAGAAGGTCCAGTTCCAACTACAGCACCAACAACTGCTGTATCCACTACCGCTGCATCTACAACTGCTACACCTTCAACTACTGTAATCACCACTGCTGCATCTACAACGGCTACACCTTCAAATACTGTATCAACTACTGCTGCATCTACAACGGCTGCACCTTTAACTACTCTATCCACTACTGCTGCATCTACAACTGTAGCACTCACAATAGCTAGGGTGTCTTTCAGATCTGTTCAAAGCACATTTACAGACGACTTGCTGAATCCATCATCCACAGCTTTTAAAAATCGAGATGCATTGATAACGGGACAGGTAAGTCTCACCCTTAGAATGAATATCCTTGTACACTTATTGAATTACTTTATCAGAGAGCTCAAGCATTTACCAAAGAACTGAACCATCCCTTGACAGTCATGTAATGAAATAAACGTCACAAACAGAGACATTAAGGGGAACATGTTAAGAAGATGCAATTACACAATTACACACCAGCTCACTGTACAACTTATATCATATGTACACACACTTCAATGTTCAAAGTAAAATCTTTAACTTATTTTGTTTCTGCAGCTTGAACCTGTCTTCAAAAGGACATTCCCCTCCTTCAGTTCCTTGAAAGTGGTGTCATTCAGGTAATTTAATTTATGTTCAGGTAATATAATTTAAGAATAGTGGACTTAATCTGATTTTTCAAACTATATTATGTGTTTCTCTTTCTGCAGCAGTGGATCAGTCATCAACACTTTGGACCTTAGCTTTGTAAGCACACTTGCTCCTAATAACACTCAGATTACAAGCGCTTTGATCAAAGCAGCTTCAAGCGTCAGCGGCTTCGACATTGAAGGCAGCTCCATCCTTGTGAATGGCATCTGTAAGCAATACTGAGTGCTATTTGATCAACATTTTTTGAAAAGGTACACAACTGTTTGTTAAACTAATGTGTTGTTTCCTTCTCTTAATTTACAGCTTCGAGTGGAGTAAGCCACAAAATCAGTCTTGTCACTGCATCCTGCCTGGTACTGTTGTCATGGCTACTGTAAAGCAAGCAATAGCATCTGTGCTGATTCCATTTTAATTAAAGGTCATAACAATCATTACTGATGTGATAAGGGAATCTGTTGTCAGTAAATATCCAAAATTCATGATTACCTTAAGGCTTTGAAAGCTTTGGATAAATTTACTAAGAATTGTGCAATAAAAATTATTGGACAAAAGGGGGGTATTAATGTGTATGTAATTTAAATTTAGCCTTTATGTATGCCTACATGTATGTATGTAGATATGTATGCATTTGTCTATATGTGCATGTATGTTTATGTGTATATAGGCGCTACATATTCCTTTATGAAGTTGTACAGGTGTTCCTATAAGATCAACAAAATGTACCACATTTTAATTTTGTTGTCTGTAAACATATTTTATTTGTGCTATTTTAAAGGCCCTTCTAGAAACAGGCATTAGAAATAAGCAGTGGCTATAAATGCTAAGATACATCATATTGAAAGTATATTATATTAAATTACTTAAATGGAAACAATAATGACAGTGGATAGAAATATTCGTGAACTGAACACATTTCTGTGCGGGAATGTCCAAGATGCTGGGCTGGACAGAATAACACGGACAACTTTAAGCACCTGGTCCATTGAATCATCACTAGAATATTAAGCCAAACCATTTAAAATTAAGCCCTGGGATGTCAAATATTATCACAATGGTATACATGAGTGTATATATATATACACATACAAAACAATGCACTGTCAATGTTCTTATTTATAAAGTGTATTTATCTAATCATGCATAGATGTATTCTGTGAGATTTCTTGTAGTTTGTTCAATTTCTAATAAACTTTACAATTATCAGAATACAAAGAAGAAAATATAGTGTCTCCTGTGATGTTTTGCAATAAAAAAAAAAAACAATTTCAACTACTTTTCGAAAAGAAAATGAACCAAAACATCCTAAAGAAATTCAATACAACAGGCAAAGGTGTCATGTCACAAGTTTGTGTTACAGCACCAACTTAAAGCAAGACAATTTGACATCATACTAAAGAATAACATAGCTGTAGCACAAGTAGATAAACCCAATGAGCTGGCTCAATACAGCAATAGGCCTATGGAAGCTTTGCTAACATTAGCCATACCGGACCAAGTGAGACTATCAGAAATATGAGTTTTAGCAACCTGGAAGAATCCTGCTTTGAAAAATCACACATGGGAGGTTTGAATTGGCTTAATTGAGTTTTTGTTTTTTTTAAACATTTTTTTTACTTAGACCAACAAAATAAACAGGTAAGGGATTCACTCTTTCCTCACCAGAATTTTATTCCTGGCAGTGTAAAGAAGGTTTTGAAACAGCATCGAGACATTTGTGTTGGAAAATAGTTACTTATATAAAATATAAGGTCTAACCAGGGTCTAATATGTAGTGTTTAAAATAGTTATTGCAGTCCAAATTCTAAATACTGGAGAGAGTCTTCTCCCCTGCTCCCTCCTCCCCAGACTCAAAGTTTATAGTGGTTGCCAGGTTGAGAACACCATCCAACAATGTTGATCAGCGGAGCAGCTAAGTTAAATGCTGGCTATGTTGACAATTATAAATGCCCATGCTTACACGGAGCTCTGTACCCAAGTGACAACCACCCTATCTTCACTTAAATTTAACACTACAACCGCTACTCGGTTGCATCGGATGATGCTGTGCTGGTCCTTCTAGACTCTATTTCAAAACAGCTTGCACCCCCTAAAGGGCATGCTAAAGTCCTAATTAGTAGTCTTTAGTGCAGCTTTTAATTCTATGAAGCTACACATTCTCCCGCAAAGACTAGCCAATATTAACATAGATAAGGGTCTGATTCTCTGGATCAGAGACTTTCTCTCCTGTCGGCCTCAGAGGTTATGTGTAAATAGCATTTTGTCAAGAGTGCATACCGTCAGTACAGGCTGCCCGCAAGGCAGTGCTCTTTCCCCTTTGCTTTTCTCTCTATTGACAAATGAGTTTTCTATAAACAATAGCACCGTTAAATTGGGGGTGGCAGTAGCTCAGTCCGTAGGGAGGTGGGCTGGGAACCGGAGCCCAACCCCGTACGGACCAAAGTATGGTGATGGACTGGTAGTTGGAGAGGTGCCAGTTCACCTCCTGGGCACTGCCAAGGTGCTCTTGAGCAAGGAACCCCCAACTGCTCGGGGTGCCTTTCCATGGGCAGCTCCCTCACTCTGACATCTCTCCATTGGTGCATGTATAGGACCTTAGCATGTGTGTGTAATTCAGGCTTGTGTGTAATGTGTGTAATAATGTAAGATGAGGTTTATTTTTGTGAGTATTTGGTTAGCGGATGACCGGTTGTGGAGTTGCTGAAATATGTTATATTTCCATCATCCTAGTCTGTTCTGTGGCTTTATTTAAAAGGGGAACTATTTTGCGTGTTGTGGGCCTACCCTGCCTGTGGTTCGGTTGGCAGGTTGGCGGAGGGATGTGATGTGTTATTAGTCTTGAGTTGTACTACACTGAGGGGTGATTAAAAAAGGGATGGACTAAGTGTCAGTCGAAGCTGTCTCCGTGCTTTTATTCAATCCACGCTCCGAAAGTACTTGTCTGTCATCACGACGAGTTAACAGTTAACGCAAACATTTACTAGCGTTACAATAACAATAGAGTGTAAAGTTTAACCTTGTGGGATTAATAAAGTATAATAAAATAAAAAAATAAAAAAATAAAAATTGATCAAATACGCTGACAACATGGCCTTAGTTGGCCTCTTACAAAAAACTGTCCCACTTGGCGAGGCCTCCTATCTAGCACACATAAAGGCCCTTGAAGCATGCTGCAATGATAGCAAGCTAAAGATTAATGTGGCAAAGACAAACAAGTTACTCTTTTGCACACAAGACACAACAGAGCCAGTTTTACTTAATGGCCTAGCTGTTGAAACTGTGGGAACTTTTAACTACCTAGGTACGGTTCTTGACAACCATCTGAGTTTTTCAGATAAAACGGACTTTATTTTTAAGAAATGCTCACAACGACTCAGTCTCCTCAGAAGACTGAGCTGTCTGGGTGTCAGTGCTCAGATTACTGAGCTAGTATATACCACACACATTAAAATTGTCTTAACCTTTCACCTTTCTGCTTGGTTTGGCCATTTAGCTGCAAACTCAAGAAGAAGCTTAACAGGATAGTGTCAACGGCTAACAAAATAGTGGGACCCCATAAAACCCCATAAACATCTGACCCAAATATGCACTGACAGAATGAGGACAATAGGGAAATCACTGCAGATAGTACACACCCTGTGTTTGAGCTCTTGAATTCTGGGAGGTGCTTCAGAGGGCCTCTGGCAAGAAGTGTTTTAAAAAAGTTCTTTATTCCAAACGCCATCAGTATACTCAACCAAATGAGACAACATCAAATTGAGCTGCTATTTTAATAAATGTAAGCATATTTATTCATTTTTATGCTATTTTTATGTCATCTTTTTTATATTTCACTTACTATGTCTGAGATGTTGTCTGTGTGTTTATCTGTCCTGTAGGTCTGGTGAGCCAAAGAAAAATTTCCACCCTGGTGGACAATTCAGATTTATTCTATTCTATTCTAATTCTAATTCTATTCTCGATTCCTCAGCTACAGTATTAGCCGGAAGTTCCTTTATGATTGCGTGTCCTGATAAAAACAATCATGAACTGACATGACAGTTCAAACGTCACTGACACGCAGGATGACTGTCAAACACCAACACTCAGCAACACAACTAGATTGTGAAGTTTACAGTCACAGACGATGACAAAGCATGATTATCAGGCACCACCTTCAAACTCAACCTGAAATCCACTGATTCCATCAGCTGGAAAAAACAAAACAAAAAAAACTGATGCACCGTTCTGTACAGATTTTGTACTATAAGCATTTAATTGATATAGCCTAAATAGCTTAAAATATTTTCTAAAGCATGGTAACACTTTACAATAAGGTACACAAAAATGTTTTTGAAAGAGTAACGAATGATTAGTTACCCTTTTCAAAATGGTAGTTACTCTTTTTCAGAAGGGTAATAAATGATTAGTTACCTTTTTTCAAAATGGTAGTTACTCTTTTTCAGAAGGTAACAAATGATTAGGTACCCTTTTTTAAAAGGGTAGTTACTCTTTTTCAGGAGGGTAGTTACCCTTTTTATTCCTCTGAGAAAGAGTAACTACCCTTCTGAAAAAGGGTAATTAAGCATGTGTTACCCTTTCAAAAACAACTACCCTTTTTGTGTACCTTATTATAAAGTGTTACCACTCAATCTTACAAATCATTTTTTTGAACAATTAGTCCAGATTTTATTTTGCTAATGCTGTGTTGCTGCTCATCTTGCTCCCAGAAGGGTATTGTGTTTTCTGCCCTCTCAGTAACGTCGATGGAATAAAATACACTAGCTCCGTGGGGAAAAGGTTATTTTTAAATCTGGTGATCAGCGGAACCGGAAGAGGAACACGCATGGATTACAACTCCTATCATCCCGGGTGTACCCGGCGTCACCCCCGTCGTCCAAAATAGAACCATGCAATTTGCGTTTTCAGGCTGGTGCAGGACATAACCTAGCCTACTGGGCTATTTTATAAGACATGCCTGTTATTGTAGCTAATTTTTTTGGTAAGGACTAAAGATTATTATTGCGAACTAGCTGTGTGATATCTGTCGTAGCGTCAGGCCATCCACCATCTGTGGAAGTGGGACAAGGGAACAGATGGCGCATCCGAGCCGCCCTGCAGGGCTGCCGACGCTGACTGTTAGGACAACACTGGAGATGAGTATCAGTCAATAAAATAAAAGGCTGTTATTAGCTTTTGCACATAAGACCAATATTTTGCAGGCATGGCAATGTCAGAGTGACTTGGATAAGGGTGTTTGACAGGAAGCATTGCAGATTGACCAAATTTATGCGCGACGACTTGATCACTGGCATCAACTTAATCCCATTTGACGTGTGTCCTGCTCGATGAACAATGGTTGACAACCGCTACGCTACAGCTCTGGTTATCGCCTGTGTGCTGAGCATACTGGCCACCGTGTATCTTTCGGTGGCCATCGGGACGCAGCACTGGTACCAGTACAGCAGCCCCACCGTGCGCGGAGAGGCCAACGTGTCTGAGGTGCGCTCCCTGTATGAGGAGTTCATGGATGGGGAGTTTGATGAGAAAACCTACAGCGACACCCTGTTCCGCCTCAACGGGACTGTGGGCCTCTGGTGGAGGTGTGTGCTCGTTCCTGACAACGCACACTGGTACAAAGAGCCAGGTATGTTAACTGACCTAACCTGCCCAATGACACTGTATGTCACTTTTAAATACAGATGAGTCATGAGCTTCTGTCTCAGACGTCAGACTGTCTCAGACGTTTCACACTGCTCTGTAACTATAGTCCCACCTGGTCGCAGGTAGATGCCACCGTGTCATCGGACCTGTGTCACCCTTTAATTGTAAATAGTATCACTTTGTGTCTCTCGTGTATTATCACAGAACCAAGCTGATTTTCTGATAAATAGCTGTTGGAACAACTCAGAAGATGTTCTGAAGGCTGAATATAGGCTATTGGGGATTGTCTAAGGTAAAATATTTCAGATGGATCGGTCCTAATGATCACGGCTGGGTTGCCAACCAGGCAAACCAGACGGGCTCTAAAAACTCCAGGTTCACTCCATCTCTGGTCAATTGCATTTATCTTTCTTTATTTTGCACCACTTAAGTACAATATAAACTATGAGTCACATCTTGTGGTTTTAAGACTTAGTTAGTTAGTTTATAATAGTCTCATTGTGCAGTGCTTTATTAATTGGCTTTATTGTTTTCTAATGCCTTGGGCAAGATAGTAATATTCAATTATAGGATTGTTGTAAGGCTGCAACCAACAATTACTTGCATTATTATTAGGTCTGACAGTAATTTATAACTAATTTATTGTTCATTGTATACAATGTTAGACAATTGGGAGAAATGGCCATCATTATTCCCTGAAGCCCAAGTAAACACACATCAAAGTAAACTGGGAAACTAGCAAATCTTCACATTTGAGAAGCTGGTACCAGTGAATCAATGGCATCTTTGATTTTTGACAACCTCACCTGGTTAAGCTTGCACCCCATATACTGAGGCTCAGTCCTTATTGCAGAGGCCCATGTTTGAGTGTGACTCTTCCCCCTTTACTAGTAATACATAAAATATACTATAATATACTTTATTGCACCACTGATCACACCCAGAATCACAGTTTTGTTTGTTGAACCTAATTACATTTATAGGACTACAGCTGACGTATGTGTACTGGCACTGAAGCAAGCCAAAAGACAAGTAGGAATTCATTAGATATTTATTTTGACAGGTGTGCTGTTGTGCAATCAGTCTTTTACTTTAGCTGCTTCAAGACACAGACTCGGAAAGTGGGCATCAATGATTGAGAGTGACAATGAATATTTCTGTCCAGTCCAAAAGAGATTGACATCCCTTTTTTAACTTAAGTGACATTTATTTATTTCTGGCCATTATTAGGGTCAGATTGTGTTTGTTTTTACATTTCTTTACCCAGTTTATTGCTTTCTTTGCTATTTTCAAACATTACTAACGTTTTGACTGATCTTTCAGGCTTTTGTAGAAAATAACAAAAAGTTATGCTAGTTAAGTTAGGCATTATGAATGTAAATTAAAGGCCATATTTTGGTAAGCTACAGTGACACCTGTCACACCTTTGCACTTAAATTATTTTGAACACAGATGTTGTGAAGATAGGTGTAATAAGCTATTGGGGGTTGTCTAAGGTAAAATATTTCAGTGTATGTGAAGCCACCCAAATCCTGTCAGACCTATCTGACCCACAACCCTTTGCTGCATGTCATACCACCTCTCTCTTCCACCTTTCCTTTCTCCAAATAAAGGCCAAAAAGCCAAAAAATATTAATATATGTCTTAAAGCATTAATATTTTATCACAATTGTTGCCAATTGCATAAATTACATTAAAATCTATATCTCAATATAACCCTAACTCATTAAGTTGTACCATTTTAATTAGTAATTCACCTTGATGTAATTTAATGGCAATTGGCTGATTAAAAAAAGTGTTTTTTTTGCAGTGAAGTAGCATTTAAGCAGTCAGAACAGATAAGAATAAGTTTCCTCTATGCATGTTGCTTTTTCAGTGAAATAAAAATGTAATAACGTACATAATCTTTTTCAGATGTCAAGATTATGCTAGAGTGTCGAAGCTTCACTCTACTTCAGCAGTTCACTCCAAAGTATAAAGAACCAGGCAACCACAACAGTGGAGAAGACATGCTGCGCACATGTAAGTTCAGTCACAACCCATTTCCCCCTTTCTAAGTAATATAATGAACCTGTAAGAACTAGCCTCTTCTCTGCGTAGTGCGTTAATTATGACCAATATGTGGTGTTGAATAATACATTGCCTTCTATCAGGGCTGCTTCTTTTGTCATGCATAAGAAGGTGAGTAAATAAAGACTTAGTAACTGTTTCTGTGTCTGTGTGCATGTGTGTTTAGACTTGTGGAGGTGCCAGTTTCTGCTGCCACTGGTGTCCTTGGGTCTGGTGGTGTTGGCAGCCCTGACTGGGTTTTGTGCCTGCCTCTGCCAAAGCCTCACACCCACCCTTGGCATAGGAGTACTTCACCTGCTGGCTGGTAAGACCTGTTCAGCAGCACCAACCCACTTGCTAGTAACTGGCGGATGTGGTTAAATAAGCTTGAGGTATTCACAGGGGTTCCAGTTTGAATCCAAGTCGCTAAAAGTAATGTTCCGAATATAACCTATCCAAAACTAAAGTAAATAGTCCATTCAGGCATTAACATACAAAAAAAGTACTTTCCCTGAATCTATTAGGTGGAACACACCTGCTAAAAGAGCAAACACAGTATATTCCTACAACCATGCTAGCTTAAACCTGACGCTGTGCTTTGAGCTATATTTTAATGTCAGCATGCTATCATTCTCCAAAATAACCAAGCTTACATGCTGATGTTAAGCTGGTATAATGTTCAACATGGTATAAACATTATATTACTAACATTTACAAAAAAGCAATAAGCAGAAAATAGATGTGAGGTTGATGGGAATGTAATTATTTCTGTAGGTATTTAGATCATGAACAACAGTATAAGGTCAAATGTGGGTTACATAATGTCAAATTCTACCACAACCTGACAATCAAGGTGTTTGCACAGAGCCTTGTTGTTATTCCACAGTGCCAGTTAAGTCACCAGGCAGCCACATGGTCACACCTTAACTGTAATCATACTATTCATGGTGCATGTCTGATAATCAGTTTGTTCCTTGTGCCCTGCAGGCCTCTGCACCTTAGCCACAGTGTGCTGCTTCCTGGCGGGAATGGACCTGCTCCACAGGGTGTCGATGCTGCCTGACAAGGTGGATGGCTCTCTGGGCTGGTCCCTCTACTTGGCCCTCATTTCCTCCCCGCTCCACATGATGGCCGCTGCCCTGCTGGTGTGGGCAGCACGCAGCCACAGTCAGAACTACTACCGCATGACCGCCTACCGGGTGGCATAGACTGAGATTCAGCTCTGGATCTTGGCCCTGTTTAAATTTATATCCCACTCTGTCACCTAGATGCATTTTATAAGGTTCTCAAAGGAATGTGATGTGGGTTAATCTGTGCATTTTGCCCTCTGATGGATTAAAATGCATGTAGTATATAGTAATGATGACCCTGTCTGCCGCGATAAAGGATTAGATTTGTATCTATCTACTTGTTACGAAAATTGATTTGCAAAAGGTCAGCCAGAAACATAGTAGAACATATGTGTGTTTCGGAGTAACTTAACACCAAAATGTAAGGCGTGAGCTCTGTCCCAGTTTCACGTTACTTAATCATTAATTACAGGTTCTGAATAAGATGTGTGTTCACACTGAAAAAGAAGCAAAGTCATTGCTGACATTTAGGAATGCAGAAACATCATTAAAAAATAAAGTGGACAGGAAAAACACGAGCAGTCAACATGATCAGACAAGATTTAAACAAATCCTTAGATTAGCCAAATTAAATTCAAAGAGAAAATTAAGGCAACCGATTAAATTATTAAAGAAATAGGTTAAACTTTGACCTGTTTTTTTATTATATTTTACTGTAGTTGTGTATTAACAGTTTCCTAAACAATGAGGAATATTTACCGAAATTTCTCTTATCAGCAACTAGTTTCTTGCCCTGTCCGATCTGATTATAGGGATGTTGCTGTGTTCCCATTGCTCCTAATACAGAATCACAACAGGAGAAGCATAATAAGATCCTGTTAGAAACACAACGTTGTCTATTTAAAGGCATTTGTGTTTGGGAGTTTCATCAATCTAATGCAAATGACCCAAATTGTAATAGGAATTGTCATTAAAGTATGCAGTTTTTAGTAAGCATGCTAAATTTGCTGGATTCCTAAGAATGTTGTTGGCTATGTCCTACACACAACTGGATAAAATGTATTCCAATTGTGGACACCTGGGGATGTTTCAACTCAACAACTCATTAACTGGCAGGTGTGTTTGAAAGTTGTGGATTAATTTGAGGTTTAGAGGTTATTACATAAACAGTACTCACATAAAATATAATTTATGTTTGTGGAATGCATTGCTACTCATCTTTTGTTTTAATGACCTCTTTTATGCACCACTGATCACACCCAGAATCAGTTTTATTTGGTGACATCTGATTACATTTATAGGAACACAGCTGACGTGCGTGTACTGGCACTGAAGTAAGCCGAAAGACGCATAGGCATTAATTATATATTTATTTTGACAGGTGTGCTGTTGTGCAATCAGTCTTTTACTTTAGCTGCTTCAAAACACAGACTCGGACAGTGGGCATCAATGATTGAGAGTGACAATGAATATTTCTGTTCTTGCAAAAAAGATTGGCATCCCTTTTTTAACTTAAGTGACATTTATTTATTCCTGGCCATTATTAGGGTCAGATTGTGTTTGTTTTACATTTCTTTACCCAATTCATTGTTTTCTTTGCTATTTTCAAGTATTACTAACATTTTGACTGATCTTTTAGGCTTTTGTAGAAAATATCAAAAAGTTATGCTTTAAACGTTGTCGTGGTTTTTAACCATTTTTTGTTTAGTTTAGTTGCCCTTACATGCTCATATGCATTGGCATCATTTTGT
Source organism: Percina caprodes (assembly GCA_013375575.1). Classification (NCBI taxonomy): domain Eukaryota; kingdom Metazoa; phylum Chordata; class Actinopteri; order Perciformes; family Percidae; genus Percina; species Percina caprodes. The sequence continues at coordinate 1,138,125 of JABXJD010000183.1, read as the reverse complement.
AAATATAGTTGTGTTTATTATTTATATGATTAATATTTGTTCTTTTTTTTATTCACTTGTTACAACCATTTCAATTCAACAGGAATTCATGGAAACAGCGTTTCCCTGTTAGGCATTATGAATGTAAATTAAAGGCCATATTTTGGTAAGCTACAGTGATCCTTTGCACTTAAATTATTTTGAACATATCCTGAATATTGCTGTAGTGGTCCATAGTGAATTTCTATTTTTTAAAGATGTGTCCCAAAATAAAATAAATTTAGAAAAAAGTCTTAACCTACTATGCCATATATTTGCATATATGTATACATTATCATCAGTCTCACAGTTTCATAAAACTAAAGAATGTCTGTGAAATGATGCACTGTATGTGGTCTGATGAGTCTTATGTTAAATTAGATTGTATTTTGCATATTCAGACATTTATGTCAAGAAATCATTCTATCCCCGAATCCACTGAAGTGTAAATATAACAGCAAATGTCCATGTATGACTGCTTTTGTGATCTACAGTGACGGTCACTCTCCAGTTGTGAGCTGAAACAGTTAATAAATGTACACCTAATTATTGTGTGTGAGTGTAAGCGAGCGGACACGTGCGTGTTCCAAGCAACTGCTGTTGTTTCAATAAAAGCTTTTTGTAAAATTTATTTCAGAGTCACATCAGTCTCATGTTGTGTGTGTCAAGTCCATCCTCACTCCTCTTCTTCTGATGCAAATTCCTGTTTGTTAGCTTGTTGCTGCTGCTCCGTCTGCACCCGGATTGCAGGAATCGTAATACGCCTTTTCCTTGCCAGGAAGAGAGCAATGCCCTTTTCGTAATATGCACATTCATTGATGAAGAAAGGATAAAGAGGTTCATTGTCTTTATACCTCAATGTTTCACCTGAGAAAGTCTGGAACAGTGGGTCTTCAGGGTGGAGCAGGCAGAAGTCTCGGTCCTGTGGGGATGGACAGCCAATGAGGTTGATAGTTTATGAGCAACACCTTCGAGATTAAACATTTGAAGGCAATCTCCACTTATATGTGTGTGGGTTAAGAGCAGCAAGGTAGCAAACCAACAGGTCAAAACCAGCTGTATACTACAGAGTTCATAAAAACTGCAAAATGTTTAAAAGAACAGTTTTAAGGAAAGTTGCTTTAGTTAGATGAGCAGTCAGATATACAGCCACTCGCATATCATGTGTGTGTGTGTGTGTGTGTGTGTGTGTGTGTGTGTGTGTGTGTGTGTGTGTGTGTGTGTGTGTGTGTGAGTGTGTGAAAATTAATATTGCCTCTAAAAGTTGGCAATACTGTAAACTTTCCAATTCACCATCACAAGTTCCCCAGCAATTTAGAATTGCACTTTTATGAAACTGGAAAAACAATTTGAAAATTTTATCAGTGTTTTCTGTTTGATATAAATTATGTATTAGCAGGAAGTTCCTTCATGATTGTGTCCTGATAAAAGCAATCATTGAACTGACGTGACACAACCGTCATTGACACACAGGATGACTGCCGAACACCACTTACACAACACTCCAAACCATAGCAACACAAACTACATTGTGAAGTTTCCAATGCTAGTTATTTATAGAAAGGTTGCAAGGCCAGTCACAGACAATGACAAAGCACGATTATCAGGCACTACCTTCTAACTAAATTTGAAATCCACTGATTGTATCAGCTTCAGCTTATTCAACCTTTCCAGTTCCATGGTTTTCTTTTTCTATTCATTTTCAAAATGTCAGCTCTTGAAATTTGTAACAATTGTAACAAAATAAAACTACTCATTGCTAGTAATTTGTAACGTTGTAATCAGTACCCTGCCTTTTCAATAGTACATAATACATTGCACCATCATTTAAACAGAAAAAAAGGGTTTTACTTATGTAGTTACTAGTTACTACATGATTCCTAGAACCATATAATTTGTGACCAAGGATAGGTAAATTAGGATTTGGAGGAAAAGAGCTCCCACCATGAATTATAATTTATTATTAGAAATGTTTGAAACTCTCAATATGTTGAATTGTAAGCTTGCCTGTTGACAAATTTCACATTTTTGCATGTTCAGTAGGCCTACTGTGCAATGACTAAAGGACTGTCTAGGTTACACCAGTAATTCATTTGAATTAAATAATTGGATATCGAGAAGGTTAACCTTTTTTTCTGTAATTAATACCAAATTACAGAATTATTTCTTTAACCCTACCAATGCATTTATTATACGATTTGATAAGTGACCCAGAAAAACAATATGCAATTTACAAGCTGTTAATAATAGTTGTACTGGTATGAATCCCGTGATATGGACGTCATGCTGTTAGATGATTGCGCTCTGATAAGAAGCCATGCCAAAGGAAGACGCCCCACCCTGTATTGTGAACACTAAAGCTGTATGTGTCTTCATATTTAATGAAAATTCCCAAACACACCCACACACACACACACACACACACACACACACACACACACACACAAACACCCTCACACATACACTATTATTTTTCTATTATTCTACTATTACTTTTTGCTTCTTTTTTGTTCATGTCTTTAGCTGCCCTGTATGTAAGGTCATTTATTTTTTATATTTTTGGCTTGTTAGTTTATTGGTCCCTTGTTTATTTAAATTCAAAATCAAATATTGAGGGCAACTTCTGTTATAAAAGCTCAATGCCACATATAGGTTTAAGAATATACCTGGACTTGAGGATGAATGGCTGCTGTGATGTTTCGAGTCTCACTGTCTCTTGGGTAGTCAATGTGTTTAATCATAGTGAACACATCCACACATCCTCTTTCAAAAATAGTACCTGTGAATGAAAGAAATGTTTAAAACAAGACCAATAAGGACCAAAAAGAAGAGTTTGTGACATTTTGAAGACAAATAAACTCCATTGGTATTCTGATTTTAGTTGCACCTGAGTTGAAGATACGGACCCAATCAAGCATGTGCTGCACACCAACTTTCATCGTCGTGTAGACGTTTGACCTCACCACACCGTGGGGCTGTGGGCCGATCTCCATGGCTGCAGGAAATGGATTTTAGATGATAAATATGATAGATTAGCCAGCATTCAAATGATTTTGATAAACTAGTGTTTTAGTAAAAATAAAAAATAAATAAAAACTTACCAAAGCCATGTTTTCCCACTGAATCAAGGGAATATGATTCTTTATTAGAGATGTCAAAATGGATGTACCTCATTGGTACATCTGGCATCTGCCTCTGAAAATGACATGTCACTCCAACTTTAGATTTTTGGCATTACCAAACTCAGTTCTTTGTTCCATTTAAGTGTTCCCAATCCTGGAAAAATTCTCAAACATGCAGGGTGAATTGCTTTTACTTGAGTGAATTTGAACTGTTTGTGCTTGCCTGCAGATGTCTAAATATGTGCAGGCAGATCCAGTCACAGTCAGAGTACGCAATGAAGCACAGGCCCATGTTGGCAGTGGTGTTGTGGAGGTCACAAACAAGATCAACCGCCTCAGGAGTTCCTTTTGGACCCAGCATGGCGTTCAGTTCTCTGGATCTGATTATCTCGTAGGGGGCATCATCTGGTATGGCACCACTGGGAGACAGAGAAACAATGTGATCACCACTCATCATCACAACTGCTACCAAGAGCATCATCATCTCTCCCCGACTTACTTGAGCTTGGCGTGGGTGAAACAACGGTTGAGGTCTGTGTCGGTGTATCTGCGGCACTGCTGCATGGCCCGTGGGTTCGATAGCACCAACAGCACTGATGGGGGTTCTCCCTCCTCCTTGTCCATCACTTTCTTCTCTGCCTTCAGCAGCTCTCTCACTAAGTACACCCCAGACAGTTCGTTGCCATGTGTACCGCCGCACACAGCGACCCGGGGCAACATTGGCAAACACACCACCTCGTCTACCTCCATCTGAGTGAGAGTAGGCAGAGATAGAGTAGAGAAGGTGCAAGAATTTTAGGAGGTACACAACAAAACTATTTCTTAGCCTATATCACTGTATATTTTGCATCCAGTTTTGAGCAGCACATGCACAGATAGCTTTGCATTTTCTCTGATCATACACTTTGTGTCTCTTTTTATTCCGTATGCATCAATGCGCATGTATATTTGATTTTCCCTTTTGTTTCACTCAGTGGGAGGTATCAGTTACTCCAGTGTGGATGTCACTGGGCACATTGTAGACAACAACTGCAACACAAAGCAGAGATATTGATTTGTGAAACCTTACCTCGCTGTTCTGGTTTGCTGGAAACTGTAAAGGGGCAGTTCCGCCTTTAAACCCTAGAAATGTAATGTACTCTAAAGCAGCACTGAGAACACTGTTTAAAGTCTCTTAACTCGTAAGTAAAACAGGGTGAACGGTCAGCTCCACATTCACAAATAAGAGATTAAATGAATGACAAGGCATCGTACTGTACATCTTACCCTGTCCCTACCCTTTCTCTTCCCTCTCCCCTGCCGTTTACCCTCTTCCACCCTCTCCCAGGCTTTCATGCGGTTTCACTGATTCAGCATTCCCATCCCTCCCTCTGTACAGGCTGTAGTTGCCTGATGCAAACTCTCACCGTCTCTCTATCACTTCTTGTCCACTGCACTGTACTACACTGTAGCGTAGGCAGGGTGTGTCCTGAGTGTGATGTGGTGCATCGGTTGCTTCCTTTGGTCCCAACCAGCTGTCAGGTCCGCCAATCTGTAAGCCCCTCCCAAACTCCCCATTTCTCTCTGCCCCATGTATAGGATGGTAGGTTCCAGTCTGCCTTTCAGAAAATTGGCTGAAAATAAATCTGCTGGCATGACACAGCAGTAGAGGCGCCTGTGGTGTGTACAGTGAAAGAAACAGCTCTTCTCGCATGGAAAATAGAGAACCAGCTGGTGATTTAAAAAGAACACAGAATTAGTATTAAAACTGTAAATACAAGGTTGGCTACTGAAGAAAAAGTTAGAATAGCAGGTTTATATCATATCATATAAGCAATCCATTTATATGAGCTATTAGTCTTTCTTTTTTACTTTAACTCATAACATATTCAACCATTCTAATAAAGATGTCTTTTTTGCAGGTATTTGGTCATAAACCAAAGTCTGGACCCAATTACGTGACAAACCACCCACTAGTCAAGACACTAGGGCCCCCGGGCCAAAGTGGTAGACAGATATTACCATCCACAGAGCCACAAAGCTAGGAGTGATAAATCTGGAGTAATAAATCTGCCAGTGCTCTCTATTTGACAAAATGCGTAAGACACGGTAACGGCTTTAAGTCCTCAAACATATCTCAGTAATGCAACTCCTTGTTGTTTAACACTCAACGTTAACATGAATACTGATTTAACTGTAATAAGCTAATACCGTTGATAAACTGACCCGGCCCTAGATTTATCAGTCCACCTTTAACTTTTACATCATGCAGCTTTAATGCTTTCTATGTCTTTTGTTTTCTTAACTCTGAAAAGCACTATTTGGTTCAAAATATGCTTTAAGGATCACATTGTTTTATATTTTCATAACATTTGATGGTAAATTTAGCAATGTAACAATATTTGGCCCAAATTAAATGGGGCAATCACATTTTTAAAGGGCATGTCATTAGTTTTAAAGTCCGTAAAAAAGCAAATTCAGTATATATTGAGACAATATTAACTAGTCTAATATCAATAAATCAAGTGAACTACGAAACGGTTTCCATTGGGTTTTATTATTTTATTGACAACATATGTCGTCCCGTCTGGAGCTCCTACTGAACATGAGGACAGAAATTCCCAAATTATCGATTTGGCAAGTCTTAAATTGTGTTACCTAATTAATAATTAATGGAAATGTTGGAACATATGAAATTTATAGAAGAGTGTGAAAAGCGATTTGTTTGACATCACAGCATTTGTTTATTACAGATTCTTTGTCTTTGTTAATACGAAGTACTGAACAATGTCACATCTCCCCTCTCAGTTAAGTATGAAAACTCCCTTTTTTCTGAAAATGAAGACCTCTTCCAATGTGAGGAACCAAAAAAATACAAGAAAAAAACTACCTTACAGTTATCAATACTATGTGGATTTCATTACATTTATAAAATCATTGTTATTTTTAATGCTTTTAAACTCTTTGTTTCTTTATTCTTCATTTTTAAGTACACTTACAAACAAAATTATGCAATTCACACACGCTTGGCACACACGCACACGCACACACACAATTATTTCCCATTTTTTGGTGTCAAAATGTACTTGCATATGTATGAACTTTTCAGCCAATACACAAAGGTTTATTTTTTACCACTGCATTTACTTTTCTTTTCTCATTTGACTGTGTTCCTCAACACAAAAATCTCACCACATATCCCATTCCATTTTTACTGCCATGTAACACAGTTACCATTCACTTATTTCATCTGCAAAATGGCTCAAACATTGTTCCAATATTGTGAAAATTTAATTAATTGTTATGGAATAAAACTGCACTAATGTCAGATTTTCTCAGCACTGAAACCTGTGTTTTGCCATTCTGCAGCTATGGAGTCTTTTCCCAAATACTTCTTCAAAGTTTATAATGTTTGAAGAAACCAGCTACAAATGTCAGCGTCAAATCCACTCAGGTGTGATGTAAAAACAAGTGAGAGCAGGTTGCTCCTTTCTAAGGCAAAACTTTAGGCATTTGAGCCACATCAACAATTTCACCATCATAATTTCCATCAGGCCTTTGTGAAGAAAAACAAATCTAGTATAAAAAATGACAGTGTGGAGGTTCAACCAGTATTTTGGGCAATCATTACTTTTTTAAACACAGTATACTGCACAGTGGCAGTGTTGTAAAGGGATGGAAGAGCAGATATGCAGTCATACACACAAGCACACTAGAACCTTCACTTTATTACATTAAGACACTAAATCAGGGATAAACAAGAAATCCTCACTTACGTCTTGAAGGCCACCAGTCAACATATTAATATTAATGTTTGAATCATAATTATATATAAATTTATATATTAACCAGGTCTTACCCTGTTTTTTTTTAGTGTTATTACCAAAGCACACCATGCTGTGGATGGCAATAGAACACTACTGTTATCAGCATGAAACCTCTTCTGCTCCTGATCTGAGAGGCTGCACAGACTTGAGCAGAGAGACTAAAAATTTTTTTTTTTTAACTAATGATTTGGAAGCCCTGCCTATTTCATTTGCTCCCCCTTATTCTCAGCTTGACCCAAGTCAAAGTAGCACAAACATTTTCATTCCAGTCCTCTCACACGTGTTACAGCAACAAGGGGGTAGGTGTGAAGACAGGAACCAAAATGGGATGAGGGAGGCCGGAGAAAAACCCTGCTCCCCCTCTGGATCAGACAGCAGTGATCGTCCAGGAGATCTCTTAAAACAGAGAGCCACTGGAAGGAGGCAGCCGTCCAAGTGGGGGGATAAGCCGGCCTTTGCAGTAGCTGTTCACCAGGCGGCTTTGATGGATCATTCTCTTCAGGGGCAGTCAAAGCCGAGGTCAAAAGATGTCGGGACAGCCCTCCCAGCTGCCACGGTCCTTTGCTTCCCAGTAGCCTCCCTTATAGATATGTATTTGCTCACCTGTGATCTGATCCTCACAGCGCTCAAACCAAAGTGCCTGGTAGCTGTCATGAGGTGCACCTGAAAGACAGAAAAATTGTGTTAACAAAAAAGACAAAATAAAATAGAAGACATAAACAGAAATGAAAGCATGGCCTTTGGCAGTAAAGGAGTACTTGCTTTTTAAGGACGGATCAGTAACAGAGTCCTCATCGACAGCTTTTGGAAGAGAAAAGGGGGATTACAGGGGGATTTTTTTTTTTTTACCCCTTTTAGATTTTCCCCATGCATGGTAGAGAGGTATACAGATAAAGTAAACACACACTAGACACTCACCTTCTTCTGACTGGCTGGAGGTGCGCTGGCTGGCAGCTTCTCTCTCTCTCTCGCGCCGGACACTGCGCTGCTTCTCCTCCAGCCGCTGCTTCTCTGAGTTGGCCTCTTCCCAGCGGCCGTCCTCCATCAGGCGCTGGTCAGGCCGGCGCCGGCTGTCAGTGGGCGCCACGCCCTCCTCAAGCTCGTTTAGGGTCAGCGCCAAGGCAGTGAAGTAGTACATGGTCTCTGCTCCCTCACTGTGATGGAAGATGAAGAACAGCAGCACTGAACTTGTTGCTTGACTCTTGCTGATTCTATTGAACTGCATCTTGTTTGCAGCCTTTTGTAAAGCACCTGAATCATGTATGAAAGGTGCTTTTAAAAAGAATAGTTTGTGGTAAATATTTTTGAAAAAAATGGTAATTCTTTTCTTATGGGGGAAAATTTAGTTTAAATACCACTGTGGACAGTTATGGTGCAGACCAGCACTATTTAAAAATGGTGGGGTTGTTCAGGACCCCCCTCTTCTGTTGCTAGCAATGATGACGCAGTGAATAGTGACGATTCTCTCAGATCAACCAGTAGCCGGCAGGTTTTCACCTTATCTGTTGGTATCGCCTCAGCTCGCTTGGAACCTCGACGGAGGTGATACTAAAAAAAAGTTCCTGTTGGCATGCACAAGGGACTTTTTTCATAATGGACACCGAAACAAGCAAGTCAAGTTGAGTCGAGTAGTCATTACTCATAGACATGGTTGGCATGAGTGGCCACAGAGGTAAATAAACTGGTAAGTGTAGGTGTAGCACTCCACCTGTTGTAGGGTTGAGGATTGTTCAGCTTTGATTAATTATAATGGCAGTGGTCCCCAGTGCTTTATTGTGGAGGTGAGTCACTCTGAAAATAAAGACCACATCTGCAGACACTATGGAAATAACTTTTCACTTTTTGCCCAATAAAAGCTCAAGGTACATATCTACACATGTTCTGGGAGTGCTGTCCCGGTGGCCTGTTACTGTCGATGTCTTGATTCTGAGTGACCTGTCAGCCATTCAGCTCTCTGGAACTCAGAAACATACTGTATTTGCTGGACTTACAGCTGCGAAGAAAATGATTGCAACCCGTTGGAAACCCCGCATTCTAATGTCTCAATGAATTGTTTGTTGATCATTTCTGAATATAAAAAAAGAAATTAAAAAGAAATTAAAAAAGAAATAAGATAAGGCAGTGAAGTAGTACATGGTCTCTGCTCCCTCACTGTGATGAAAGATGAAGAACAGCAGCACTGAAGTAGCTTGTTGCTTGCGTCTTGCTGATTCTATTGAACTGTGTCTTAAATTGTTTGTTTGCAGCCTTTTGTAAAGCATGTATGAAAGGTGCTTTTAAAAAGAATAGTTTGTTGTTAATATTATGAAGGAAAAAAAAGGTAATTCTTTTCTTATGGAGGAAAACAAAATTAATACACATGCAAACAAGGAGATTAGTTTAAATACCACTGTTGACAGTTATGGTTCAGTTATGTTGATCATTTCTGAATATAAAAAAATAAATTAAAAATAAGTTTTTAAAAAAAATGAGAAATAAGCTAAGTTTTGTGTAATATAACATTCACAGAAAAGAAGCTGATGTGCTATTTTGAACAGGAAATGCCACTTTTTTTAATGAGTGTAAGTTTAGTTTCTACTCGTCATCTATTTGACATCCACAAAAATGCATAAAGATCTGGTTGCCTTGGCACCTTAGCTAAACCATTTTAAATTTCAGCCTTTCATTTCTGGCGAGTAAGAAACCAAAACATTGTGTGTTTGAACCAAAACACAGATTGTTTTTTAACTAATCTTGCTGCAAACAAATGCTAAACAATCTTTTGTCTTTAATGACAAATGTATTTTGTGATTATCTCTGGGTAAACTTCCATGCTGTCTTTTGAGCGCTTTTTAATTCAGACCATAATGTCACGCGGACCTAACCATGCAGTTATAAAACTCACGGTAAAGGGTGCCTCCTCCAAACCTCTCTGGCTTTGAGGGTTTGATAGACCGTCTTCTGTTTGCCCTCGGTGCCATTCTCTCCTCCTCGGCTGCTCTGCATCACCCGGGAAAACTCCATCTTCTCATCCCACGTGCCCGACAGCACGTAGTGGGCCTTGCCGTCCTTGTCCATCACCACACCTGTAACCTAAAGAAAGGAGAGAGAGAGAGAGAGGGGGCAGGGACGTGTAACCGTAGTTTGGTTATTACTAAAACACATCAGGGTAGATCTATATTATACTTCAGCAGCATTTTTTTCTTTTTGCACAATACCTGAAAACATTAATACAATAACAACATAATTAACATAAAGAGAGGAATCTGTCAAGGCTCTTTGCATTTTTCTCACCTTCCTGGCCACATCTCTGGAGAAGTAGCTGTATGGAGCAAACTTCAGGTGGCAGCGGTCTCCGGTGGTGTGGTTCACCACGTCTATCTCTCCTGACTGGCAGAGAGAAAGAGTTTTAAATAAATCGCTGAGACTGTGAAGACATTTTCATTTTTTTTAATATAAAAGTATAAAGTTCCATTTAGGGTTGGCAGTATGAGGATAAAACGCACTGTGGACGGACAAATGGAAGTCCGACACTGCTTTCAAAGGATTTTACTCTATTCGTCACCTCCACAAACAATGTGTGTAGGGAAATGCTAAGCAGTATGCTCATAAGACTGCACAGATTAGTGTGCTATCAGAGAATGAAGCATTTTAAATACATGAATATTAAAATGCTCACATGTATACTGGGCCAGTGGGCTGTGCAATTCTTCAGTGTGTGTAAATATCTACACGTCACAATTTTAACTCTGGCAGTCTCACCTGATCGATCCATAGTTTTCCTACAATGATGTTGTGCACTGTGGTGGTCACTTTTTTCCATGTGTAGTGATTGTTGCCCTTTTCAAAGATTGCGTGAATTGTGCCTGCGATGAAAGAGAGAATGCAGATAGCACAAGAAAATAAGGTTCATGTTACCAAACAAGCCACTGTTTCATATTCAATAGTACCCAAAGGTTATCATTTCCTTAATTAAAGGTGTGCCTGCTACATTCCTCAAACTCATATTATTGTCAAAGAACACATCAACATCATCATGTGTGGTCTGAAAAGTATTTGTGCTGCACCCTCAATCTACATCATGATGAGACCGCAAGGAATGCTTTAAAAGTTTTGAACTGCACCGCCTCTTACCTAAAGGCATAATGGAGAGGTATTTTCCTCTGAACTTGCTGGCAACAGTTATTTCTTGTCTCAAGGTCCAGCCGCGATCAGAGATTGCATGATGCGCTGCTGCAGGGGGGTGGTGACTCACCTGAGAAAAAGGTAAAGACGTGAAGCGTACAATTTGTGTTTAAAAAAGAACAACACAAGAGGCGTTGAAATGTGGTCCTTAAGTGGTATTGCCTTGTACGTTTAGATCCTTTCTAAGGGTCATAATTTACATATAGCGTCATATAGACACATCTAGTACATACTTACAGACCTGTCAAGCATGAAAAAAAAACTGTTGTTATACTGCAGAGCATGACAAACCCCATTGTATGCTCAAGTATGCTCAAAAGTCAGAATGTTCAAATCCATTTATAGGACTCTTCTACAATAGGATTTAATAATTTCTCACACTTCCACACCCAGTCCTATTTAAAGCCTTTGCATTCCGTTTCATGTAATCGCCTTCTACAAATAATTTCTTGTCTCTGCTTTAAACATCCTTTCTTTTTTCCCCACATTGTGCTTAAGAAAAAAAAATGGATGTTGCTTTTTCAATTTTTAACAACCACAAAGAATATACTTTATTTGGATTACAGTATTTTTAAGTAAGCTTTGCCACGACCACAATTATTTGTTATGAAAAAAGAGTGTAAATTGCTGCCACATAAAAATAGCTGGAGCTATGCTATGCAACAGCTGTATTGGTTTTATTCAGCATTAACAGCTGTTTCTTTTCTTTTTTTAAGATTCTTTGGGCATTTTTAGGCATTTATTGACAGGACAGCTGAATACTTGAAAGGGGAGAGAGAGAGGGAATGACATACAGCAAAGGGCCGCAGGTCGGAGTCGAACCAGAGCCCCCTGCGTCGAGGATTAAACGTCTATATATAGGTGCCCACTCAACCAACTGAGTCATTTGATATTTGTAATGTTGACATTTTCTGCGCTTATTTTGAAGGCCCATTTTTTTATGATGAAAAAAACTGAAAACGGGTCAAATTTGACCCAAGGTTAACCCTCGTGTTAACCCTCACCACCACTCTTTTGGCCCTCTATCTCTGTTAGCTTCTTCTTGTCTCACCTGTTCGCAGAGGGAGCGGTAGCCACTCTCTCTTCGGCGGTCTAGCTCAAACGTCTCTCCCAGCAGAGGGTTGAAGGGCTTGCCTGTGCGGTAGACGGTGGTCGAGTAGGAGGACACGGAGAAGGCAGCCACGTAGCACATTTGCTCCAGCGAACTCTGGCACTTGGAGGCCTTATCCAGCAGCTCGTGGTACTCGAGGTCCTCCGACAACCGCTGCAGCATGGAAATGGGCTCGTTGAAGTTTACCTAGAGAGCAGAATGATTCAGATGTCTGATCATTTAAAGTGCTCATTAACATTTAATTTCTATTATCATGGTGTTTCTAAGCTTAGCCTTAGCCTACAAAATCACAATGAAATAACACATTTAAATATATATTATATTATAGCCCTACCGATACTGGATTTTTGACACCAATAGTACGTTTTTAAAAACATTTACACACAACGTAAACCCTAAGGATCCTTTTTTTTGTCACCAATAAGATAATGAGCAACTGATATATCGGCCTGGCAAATTTATCGGCCTTAGGATTTTAGTAAGAAAGTACTGTTCGTATGAGTATATTGTATTATTATGTATTATATTGTATATATCAGCATGTCATTACATCTTCTGTAACAAAGTAGACACGCAGCAGTCCTTGTCATGATTTGGGGCAGGCCAGGACCATTATGATGATAGGTTCTATTAAAGGCAAGGTTGGTCATTTTGAAAAGCTAGCAAGATTTGAAAGTAGCATCTTCCACACAAAGACGTGGACAAGCATCGCTTAATCGCTGCTTAAAAGCAAAGCGGAGAAAGGACCACACTTCATGCCTCATGTAAGCAGACACCCAATATCAGACCAAATGTTTAAGACCAACATGACTCCTGTTGACAAAGCTGTGACAAAGACGCACGTATTAAGCTTGTTTCTGCTATGCTGAGTGAAAAGGACTGATGTAGGCATATGCACAATAGAGCAGATTATTATGAAAAGAAACCTAAATAAAGACTACAGATATAAACCTACAGCCTATCCCTAACTCTCTGTCTCGACATTTAGGAATGTTTTCTTAAAACAGACACACACAACAGAAAACAAAACTTGTTGGAACTGGTGACCAATTAAACATGTCAATAGAATGACTAATGACTCATACAGAATGTTGTTGAGCTAGTATTGCAAACATGACAAACACTTTTTGGGTGGAACCCACGTCACAGGAGCATGCTTGTCCAGGGAGTCTTACATTTACTTAAAGTGTCTTTGTCTTTTTACTGGCCATGCCGACACATTTCTTGAAAGGCATACTCACAGGCATTGGAATCTTAGACAGCTCTTTGCCAATACAGTTCTTCATTATACTCCACAGGTTGAGAGAGTAGTTTGGCTTGTCTGGAATGCGTGTCCGCCTCTTCTTCAGGGGTATCAATTCCTGAGAGAGAGACTCCTGGTTCATCACGAGAGGCTCCTCATTAAGCTAAAAGAAAGATAGTTGTGTCAATAAACACCATCAAAGCTTCTGGAAATAGGAAAGCTTTCAAAACAGGTTTATGATTTGATTAAACGTGTTTCTGATCTCAGAATCAGAATCAGCTTTATTGCCAGGTATGAGGACACATACTAGGAATTTTTCTTTGGAGCATCGTTGCTCACACTGTGCTTACACACAAAACAACCAAATCAAAAATATACACACTAATATATACACAATATATACATACTCTAAACAGAACAATATAGACGTATGAGTGAACGAAGAGTTAAATAAAAATTATTTAAATATGGAGCATAGTGCAAGGATACAGGGATAAATCGTATGTTATTATATGAACAGTATGAACATTATGGACAGTTCTGAAATAGGAAATAGAATGATGAATAAATAACAAATAAGAGAGATGTGAGAATGGGAATGATGAGTAAATAGTAAATAATAAATAATAAGTGAGATATGAGAATGAGAATGATGAATAATACTAAATAAGTGGAATAATAAGTGGAACCAGTAAACAGGTGCTGTAGAGACAGTGATCACTGGGTTATTGACCAGAACTGAACCTGACACTGTGGGTCAGTAGTCAGCTGTTCATCAGAGAGATGGCTTGTGGGTAGAAACTGTTCCTGAATCTGTTGGTTTTGGCGTACAGTGCTCTGTAGCGCCTACCAGAGGGGAGAAGCTGGAACAGGTTGTGTCCGGGGTGAGATGGGTCTGCAGTGATGGTTCCTGCCCGTTTCCTGACTCTGGATGTGTATAAGTCATGAACGGGGGGCAGGTCGGCACTGATGATTTTTTCTGCAGTCCTAACTGTCCGTTGTAGTCTGCTCCGGTCCTTTTGGGTGGCAGATCCAAACCAGACAGTGATGGACGTGCAGAGGACAGACTGGATGATGGCTGTGTAGAAGTGGACCAGCAGCTCCTTAGGCAGGTTGAGCTTCCTGAGCTGGCGCAGGAAGTACATCCTCTGCTGGGCCTTTTTGATGATGGTGCCTGTGTTGGGCTCCCACTTCAGGTCCTGGGATATAGTGGATCCCAGAAACCTGAAGGATTCCACAGCAGACACAGGGCTGTTGAGCATGGTGATGGGGGGAAGAGTGGGGGGTCTCTTCCTGAAGTCCACGATCATCTCCACAGTCTTGAGCGTGTTAAGCTCAAGGTTGTTCTGACTGCACCAGAGAGCCAGCTGATCCACCTCCCGTCTGTAGGCCGACTCATCACCGTCCCGGATGAGGCCAATGACCGTTGTATCGTCAGCGAACTTTAGGAGTTTAACAGATGGGTCTCCTGAGGTGCAGTCATTGGTGTAGAGGGAGAAAAGCTGTGGGGAGAGCACACACCCCTGGGGGGCGCCAGTGTTAATAGTCTGTGTGCTGGATGTGATGTTCCCCAGCCTCACCTGCTGCCTCCTGTCAGTCAGGAAGTTTGTGACCCACTGACAGGTGGAGGCTGGCACAGTGAGCTGGGAGAGTTTGGTGCTGAGGATGTCCGGGATGATGGTGTTGAACGCTGAGCTGAAGTCCACGAACAGGATCCTTGCATAAGCCCTTGGAGAGTCGAGATTTTGCAGGATGTAATGCAGTCCCAAGCTGACTGCATCATCCACCGACCTTTTAGCCCAGTAGGCAAACTGCAGGGCGTCCAGCAAGGGAACTGTGATGTCCTTCAGGTGGGCCAACACCAGTCTTTCAAAGGACTTCATGACTACAGATGACAGGGCAACAGGTCTGTAGTCATTTAGACCAGATGGAGGGTTTTTTGGGGACAAGGATGATTGTGGAGCGTTTGAAGCAAGAGGGAACTTCAGATAGCTCCAGAGATCTGTTGAAGATCTGAGTGAAGATGGGGGCCAGCTGGTCTGCACAGATTTTCAGGCAGGATGATGACACACCGTCCGGGCCAGGAGCCTTTCTGGTCTTCTGCCTCTGGAAGAGCTGGCGCACATCCACTTTGCAGATCGTGAGTGCAGGTGAGGGGTCAGAGGGGGGGAGGTGACTGACTGAAGTGTGAGTTGATGAGTTGGTGTGGGGGAGGGGTGTGACTGTGGTCTTTTCAAACCTACAGTAAAAGCTGTTCAGCTTGTCAGCCAGGTGTTGAGGACCAGCAGTGTTGGGGGATGGTCTCCTGTAGTTAGTGAGTATCTGCAGGCCTCTCCACACTGACCGAGGATTGCTGTTTGAAAAGCTGTTTTCCAGCTTGTTAGCATAGCTCCTCTTGGCTGCTTTGATCTCTTTGGTCAGTGTGTTCCTGGCCTGCTTATACAGGACTCTGTCCCCACTTCTGAAGGCCTCCTCTTTTGACTGACGGAGCTGCCTGAGTCTTGCTGTGAACCAGGGTTTTTGGTTGTTGTATGTGCAGAAGGTTTTAGTCAACACACACATGTCCTCACAAAAGCTGATGTAAGATGTCACAGTGTCGGTTAGTTTGTTCAGATCTGTGGCTGCAGCCTCAAAAACACTCCAATTAGTACAGTCAAAGCAGGCCTGTAAATCCAGCTTTGACTCGATGGTCCATCTTTTCACACTCGTTACAATAGATTTAACAGATTTTAGTTTCTGAACCAGACAGTGATCAGAGAGTCCCAAGGCTGCACGTGGGACAGAGCGATAGGCGTCCTTTAATGTAGTATAGCAGTGGTCCAGTATATTAGTGTCCCTGGTGGGACACTTAATATGCTGTCTATACTTTGGGAGTTCGTGGCTGAGGTTTGCTCTGTTGAAGTCCCCAAGAACAATGAGCAGGGAGTCAGGATGTTTTTTCTCTCACTAACACAGGCCTGAGGTGGGATGTAGACGGCGACCAGAATGAACGAGGAAAACTCCCGCGGTGAATAAAAGGGTTTGCAGTTTATGAATAGTGACTCTAAGTGGGGGCTGCATGATTTTTCCAGAACTGTGACATCTGTACACCAACCTTCGTTTATGTAGAAACAGAGTCCGCCTCCCTTTGTTTTCCCTGTGAGCTCCAGCACGCGATCCGCCCGGTAAAGATTGAATCCCGGGAGGACAAGTGCGCTGTCCGGGATGCGCGGAGTGAGCCAGGATTCGGTGCAGAGGGCGGCAGATCTGCAGAAGTCCGAGTTAGTTCTGTTGAGGAGCAGCAGTTCATCTATTTTGTTGGCCAGAGAGCGGACATTCGCCAGGTAGATAGAGGGGAGCGCAGTGCGGAAGCCCCGCTGCCTTAGTTTAACAAGCGCGTCAGCGCGCTTCCCCCTCCGGCGTCTCCGGTGGATCCCATAGAGAGCTGCTGCGCCTCCAACTAATAACTCCGAAAAAGTTCCAGGGTCGGAAAATAGCGGTGGAAAAATGTGAGGAGTTGAAAGTCCAATGTTTAACAGCTCATCTCTGGTAAATGTTACCAGAGAATGTTGGCAGAAAACAGACAAAATAAACAAAAACACGAAAAGCACAATGGAGCGTAGTCCAGAGGCAGTCATCTGCGGCGCCATCTTGAGTTTGATCTAATTTATTATGACTGTAGCACAATCAGACCATTAATATTAAAACATCTGCCAGCCTGCTGCAGCTTTGCAATAATACTATGCATTTTTATTTACGATAATAAATGATCGTAAACAACATATTAAGGATTTTAGCTGAAAAACAGTAAAACTGTCTTTGAACAGAATGAAACATACCGATTGATCATCAGGACACATTTCACTGTTGAAACCGCTGATATTACTGCTTGACCTTCTGTAAAGAGATTTGAAAAATAAAACAAAGAGGAACTGTCAGTGTTTGGAAGGTTTCTGGTAAAACAAACTGCCAGCTTACAAGGAAATGATTCAACTAACACAAACCAACACAACACAATCAATTAGTGATTTCAGAAATAAGGGCAGTGTGACAACTCCCAGAACAAGGAACTGGATTGAGTAAATACATTTCCAAAGCGATAATGATCAATGGAGGAATTTACGATGTTAAAAGATTTAATCTTCATTTATTGCTGCATACTTCTGCACGAGCAGTAAATGGGTTTGTGGGGTAAATGAGTGTGCACCAACTTGTGAAAATGGGGATCTGCAGGTACAGTGATAAACTCAGGAGCCTCTTCCACGGCATCAAAGAACTCATTGTCGTCATCCTCGTCGCTGGCCTCACCTTTTCCTGGCCCAGCAGAGCCTTAACAAAAAAACAGTTCAGTTGGTGTAATATAGACACTGGAAACTGATTCAGTTATAATTTACCCTTTTAAACTTTAAACCTTTTCATGACAAGCATTTTCTCTTAAACATGAATACTGTAGAAACACAGCCCTCTTGCTGTGTTTTTTGCAATTGTCAGGCAAACTACTATGGAAGCCCTGATCATTTGGAATTTTAATACATAAATGCTGTATATTTGGGCAACATACCTTTTTAGGCATTTAGGAGATTCTCACAACTATACAGAATAGAAGACATTGAAGTAAAAAGGATAAGAGTTTTCAGAGTGCAAGGGGAGAAAAGGTAAAAAAGTTGTTGTTGGCGCTGTGGGAGACGGCTGCCTCTCCAATAACGCTCCAGTTTTTAGCTCTTTATACTTATTTAAACCTCTTCTTTCTATCTTTATTTAACTCTTCTTGTGAAGATATTGTGTGTCTATATATCCCATGGCTATTTCTAATCTTAAAATGCAACCAAGAGTCAGTTTTCTCACTTACTCAAGAGAAGAATTGCTGGCTCTGCGCACAAAGGGACGAGCCGGGATACGGCACCCTATCCCAGCGGAGCTGAGGAGGAGATCCAGGGGTTGAAAGTCCGGGGCTAAGCTAAAGGCCGAGCTAGCAGAGAATCGGAGGCGCCATAAACCATCAAATCCCTCCATAATCATGGGGAACGTGAACTCGCTGCCGAACAAGATCGACGAGCTATCCGCACTGAATAACCAGTGGATTTACCAGCTGGTTCATCTTTACGGAGACATGGCTAAACCACCTTGTACCAGATGCTAACATGGACAGGCTTGGATTCACTGCCGTGATAGCCGACAGAGACACGAAGGCGAGTGGGAAAAGCAAAGGTGGGGTTTCATCATGTATGTCAACAACCGCTGGTGTAACCCAAGACATGTCTCCGTAAAGACAGCCTTATGTTGCAGGGACTTTGAGCTGGTAGCCGTTAGACTGCGGCCATACTATCTGTTGAGGGAGTTCAGCCATGTGATCACGGTCAAACTGGACTGGACAACACACACCAGCCACCTGTACAGGAAAGACACAGAGCAGGCTGTACTTCCTGAGGTGATTGTGGTCTTTTAACATCTGCAGAAAACTGCTGTGGATGTTTTACCAGTCTGTGGTCACCAGTGTCCTCTTCTACACTGTGGTGTGCTGGGGGACAGCATATCCAAGGAGGACACCTCCAGGCTGGATAAACTGATCAGGCGGGCCGGCTCTGTGGTCGGCATGAAGCTGGACTCACTGGTGACGATGGCAGAGAGGAGGACATTGGACAAACTGCTGGACATTACTGGCAATGCCAGCCACCGTCATCAGCAGCCAGAGGAGCCTGTTCAGTGGAAAGCTGCTCCTTCCCAAGTGTTGGACCAACAGACTTAAGAACTCCTTTGTACCTCAGACTATACAACTACTCACTCGGGGGGAGGAGGAAATAGGGCAGAGAGGACAATACATACATACATACATACATACATACATACACACACACACCTGGACTTACATTAATACCTGGTCACTTTAACACTGGACTCAAAGCAAAGTTATTTTCGTTATCTCTATACTGTCTTTATCTTTTCTTGCTAAAACGGATGATGGAAATTTCAATTTCCTTGCGGGAGTCATCCCAAAAGGATTAATAAAGAGAAGTCTAAGTATAAGTCTAAGGAGGGGTAAGTGGACAGAATAATGAGGTGAGAAACAACTGACCATATGCTAACATGGGAAATGGTCAGAGTCACATCTTACTTTTATTGTCTTCAGTAGCATTAGCCTGTGCAGCCCCTCTGAACGCTCGCTCCAGGTTGTTGTGCTGCTTAGCCAGCTGCTCTAAAGTCTCCTCCAGCCTTATCCGCTGGTCCCGCTCTGCTTGAAGGGCCTTCTGCCATCGCTTGCTGTGAGCCTGAGCCAGCGCGAGGAAGTCTCGGCACGCCTGAGGGGAAAGACATCAAGCAGGGTCAAACTAGAACTATTGAAACCCAAGGGCCAATCAATATGAGCCATTTTGACCAGTTAATTTGGCCTGCACACAAGTACAGACTGTATGGAGTATAGATTTACAAGACACTCATTTATACATGAACAACAAAGCAGAAATACTGAGAGGATGCAACGCCTACATTAATCATGGCATTAGAGGTGATGCGGAACAGTGTGGCCCTCTCGGTCACCTGACGAATCTTATCCCCAGCCTCTCCAGTCAGACGCAAACTGTCCAGTTCTGATAAAGACCTGGAAATAATGATCCAAATGAACAACATGAATAAACAGTTGGGACAATAAATCATCAACTCACAGTGTAAAATAATGGGTAAAATAATGGTAATAATGGGTTTATTATTATAACTCATACTGTTTTGTCTGTCAACTGCAGTACTTCTTTATCTACCTGCTTTTTTGCAAATAGTGCAAACTACACTTAAACTCAGCCTATAAATGTCAGAGCAAAAGTAGCATGCAACAGTCATATGATGTTCTGGATATAAGGACATTACTTCACGAAAGATTTTGAAATAGAGCTGTCATGGGAAACATGAGTATGTGCATGTTTTAGTCTTGTGTGTGTTGGAAGAGACATGAGAAACTTTCGACTACGTAAGCAAAAAGTGAAGCAAAAACAGAGCAATAGATTGTTAAAGCCTGACCTCTGGAGGGCAGAGCCATGCTTTGAAATTAGGTCATTGCATGTGCTCAGATCCTCCACCTTGCTGCCTAGCGTTCTGAGAGCAGACTGAACTTCTGAATTCTGTGACCCGCCACCTTGTCCGGGTGCCACCGGTGGGGATGATGGGGAAAAGTCATCACCCGAATCATCTGTTAATAATCAAAGCAACAGGAAAGCAAAAAACATTAGCTTTAAAAAAAGAAAATAAAAAAGCTTTCACAAAACCATACCATGTCTGCAACTCGCATTGCACTCTCTTAAGTTTAAAGAGAAAGAAAACTAAATACTGTTTTTTTAATCTGGCCGTGTGTTTGTATGTTTTACCTGACTCTGCTTGCATGCAGGCGGCTTTAGCTTTAGCCAGTTCTAGGGCAGTGATCCAGCGCTGCCGTTCCACTTCACAGCTGGCCTTCAGGTGGTACGTCTGCGCCCCGCCATTGGAGATGACAAAGTTGCAGGCGTCATCCACAGTGATAGTTGCTGTGGCCAAGTTGATTGTGCCTCGACACGTGTGGCCCATTTCAGCCTGGGTCCTAATAATCACAGGTGTTTGATTTGACATTTTGGAAAACATTTGACTGAACAGAAAAAAAACACATGTGCAAAGTTTATGTTCTGTGATTATAATATTAGAGCTAGGCTTTAATAATTAATAATGAAGGATATTCAACTAAAACAGGAAAGAAATATTGATAAGGTGGGGTTGATTGTTTGATAGTTCCATGCTTAATCGAGAGCTAGTCGGATGACATTAAAGAGTAATTACGGCACATCAAGGCTATGGGATTTCTCTGGTGACGTGATAAGGCTATATTCTTCCTTCATTTTTATGTATTTTACAGGATTGCTTACCTGTAGTATGACAACAGCCCATTGCTCAGGACAAACCACCTCCGTTGATAACCCTTGATGTAATTTGTCCACTTGAACACCCATCCTTTGTATGTGTCACCAGCGGGTGTGGGGGTTTTAGGCTCCGACATCACAGACCCCAAAATCAAGGGACAGACTTGAAGAACCTTAAAAGAAAAATGAAAGTTCAGAATCTTAGAATTTACATAACAAGGCTTGTGCTCTCATGTAGGGCTTAACTGATTAAACAATTAGTAGGTCGCCACAAAATTAACCAACAATTATTTTGTTAACCGATTTGTTAGGAAACAACGCGACAATTTCCACAAACACTTCTCTGCGCTTCTCAAAGGAGCATATTTGCTGGGTTTTTTGGTAATATTAAAATTTATATTTTTTAATTTTGTACTTTGGGACATACAATGCAAGCCATTTCCTCATCTTGGGCTCTGTTAAATTGCAAAAGGCATTATCTCCTATTTTCTGACATTTTGAGGCTGAAATTATTAAATGTGAGAATAACAAGCAGAATCATTAATAGCGTCAGTCAGAACCTTATATTCATACTAAAACCAACATTTTATACTACATTACTTTGATCCATCGTTCAGTGTGGTGTGAAAGGTCAAAGACTAACCATGGACTCAATACAGATTCACTGCTGACACACTGTACTAACAAATATAGTGTTCAGGATGGGACTGGAGGTGCATAAAAGAGGGACTGATTTGTGATTAAAACATCTTAGTGTGATTCTGTCTTCTTAATTTGCCATTGTTCATTTGCATAAGGGCCCTTCAACTTTGGAACGAGCCAGGGGACATAAGACCCACAGAATCAGTGAAACCAAGATATCTATTCTTTATTTATACTTTAAACATTTTATTGATCCCCAGTTGGGAAGTTATTATTGTTATTATTATTATTATTATTATTAACATTCTTGACTGTAGCAGTACTTTTTTGCATGTTGTTACTTCAATGCATGTTACTAACTCAACTTCTTCCCTTTCCCAGAGTCTTGCCCTCTCCTCTCTCCTTCTATCGCTTCCTGCTGGTGTTTCTGGCTCTGGATCTGTGGTTGGAGTTGCCTGCTGCCTCCATGTTCCTGCTGGACACCCTCTGCTGCAATTCTCCATGTCACTCTCTGTCTGTCTCTCACTTTCTCTCTGTCTCTCTCACCCCCAACCGGTCGAGGCAGATGACCGCTCACCCTGAGCTATGGTTCTGCTCGAGGTTTCTGCCTCTTAAAGCAAGTTAAATAACAAATATGTACAATATAACGGTTTTATTAATGGAAAGAATGAAGGCTGTACAGTTTAGTGCTGGGTGTTTAACAACTTTGATCGGGGGATGTGCAAAGGTTCACAGAATGTACAATATGTGCAATGGTCAGGGGTTATAGTCCAGCATGTGTGCTAATGTAACGTGTCAATGTAACGTGTAGTGACTGAGGGTGGGGGTTGCGACTGTTTCGCTCTCTGTTGTTATATTGACCTCTGGATATCCTATTATTGCCTATTATAGCACTTTGTCAACTGTTTTTAAGTTGCTATATAAATTAAGTAAATATGCTTATTAATTACCTATAAACTGAATAGTTACTCAGGATTTAAAAAAACTGTGATTGTTATGACTCGATCAGGGAAATGTGACAGTTGTACAATACTTGCAACAATGACACCTGGAAAAAAACAAAATACAATTTATCAAACTTCTAACATATTGATGAGTTTGACACCAGAAGCTAACTGACGTTAGCTACAGTTAGGCTACTGGGAGGCACGGTAACACCAGCCCATTGCTGGAACAGGAGCTAAAGTAAAAAAAAAAAACCCACTAATTTCACGTTTGCGCGAAGTTTACCAGCTGACATGGACATCTTTAATATAACGTTATGATACAAGCATAATCGATCATTAGCTAAAAAGTATGCTTTCAAACTCGCTAATGGCTAAATGTTTACCTTGACGTGTCCGAAATGTGAGATCAGGCAACAAGACACCCGGTGAAGTCACTGCTAACTTTGACACCCATACGCTACTGAACCTAGCTAGCTGAAGAGGCTAACTAGCTAACTGACCAACACGGGCAGCTAGCTAATGATGAAAACAGCTCAACCGAGGACAACAACAGCAGTGTGATTGTAAAATGAAGTGACGCCAACGAGTTTAATCAGTATCACTCAATACTCGTGTTTTAAATGTTGATTCGACAGCTACGTGCACCGAGAAGAATCTAAAGCTAAGCTAGCTAGCTACATCTAATTAGCCTAACGTTAGCTTGTTGGTTACACCCGTTGCAACATAGAGATGGTCTCGTCTAGAAACACATAGCTAGGCATTGTGTTTTCGACGTATGGCCGGACGAAACCGTAATTTTGCCTTCAAAGTAATAGTACATTGTGTCAGTATTTGGTACTAAATTCAAAATCGTCCTCTCAGTCAACGAAATCGAAATATACATTCTATACTATATATACATCTATTTTCGTGTTCTGTTATAGCCGTTTATCAGTACATTAACTGACAGGTAACTGTTGTAGTGTAATGCACTCTTATTTTTAGTCTAAGAATAAGAATGTGTTTTATTTTGAAAGATACAATCCAAAATCAACTTTATTGTATCTTGCTAACTTGACACATTATGTTTATTCTTCAGATCGGGCTGGGTTTCCCAGTCTACTAGCTAGTAGCTAACAACATTTAACAACAAAATTGCATATATTGAAAACGGTTTAACTAACGTTAATACACTACTAAATTGATGTCAGTTGTAGGCTATGATTCAAATTAAAAACTCAAAGTCTAGCGAAAAACTGTAAACTGTTAAGATTTCAAAGTTTGGTCCCTATTTAAAAACGAAATGTCTGTACTAGCTAAGTGTCGAATCTGTCGGTAGGAGAAAAATACGACTCCGGTGGGACTCGAACCCACAACCTTTGAATCACTTCGAGTGATGCCTAGAAGTCCAATGCGCTATCCATTGCGCCACGGAGCCACCTGTTGCATGTGGTTGCACCACTCTATTTAAAGTACAAACATACCATGTCATGTCTTAGTATTGATAATTATTAATATTACTATAATACATCCATGCATTCGCTTCACACACTTTCGCTCCACCGACTTCACAAAACTCTTTCGTTTGGAAACAAATAATGAACATGCCTTGTGACATATTAAACACTAGGTGACGCTGAAGGACCATGCACATTGGGCGGCTGTGACTCAGGAGCACTGTCTCTGCATTTCTTCTGTAATCATATGAATGACGATTCGATACCTGGGTCAGCCGTTGTGTTTTTCACATATGTGAACGTTTAATCATAGAATTAAAATGAATCAACTTTAATCCAATATAAATTTCTATGAGTTCATCATATTCAGCAGTGTAAAGTCTTACCACAATAAAATCGAGCCTACTTATGGGAGCTAGATAAGACTAATGCAAATGTATAAAAATTGTGCATTTTAAAAAGGCAATCTGTATTAACAAAGGATGTGATTACAATGCATTTACTAAATATCTCGGCATTATCTTTCCAAAATACATTTAACGCGTCCATGCATGGATTTATTAAAAGAATAAAAGAACGTCTGGGTATGCGTTTTCCCATAACCTTAACCGTAACGTTCAAACACGATAGACAAACACCCTAAGCATGGTTTCGAAGTGCAGTATGTCTAACAAAATTGTTCTTTTGGTATACAAATTGGGGGAAAGGCGCTTTTGTTTCACGCATGTATGTATGGTAAAACCCGACACTTAAGGTTTTGTACATTTAACCAGCTACTTAAATTTCATCCTCGCTTGGACGTACCCGTACTGTATATAAAGAAGTGCGCCATACACTCGTGCACACATCCGGTCTGGCACACAGGAATCTGGATGTAGACGACTGGGCTCCCTCTTGACTCCTGCGTGTCTTTGATATATCCTGCCATGAGCGGAAGTGTCTGGGATAGGGGTTAATGCTGAATCCATCTCTTCCAATCAGTCGTTTGTAAAGAGAAACGAGGCGGACGCCGTCTGCGTTTCTTCCCGCACCTTCACCATCAGCTTGGCTCCATTCAGCGTCGCTGTGCACTATTTAATGTAGCCTAGTTATAACAGCACGGGACATGCGCTATCAGGTTAGACTTTTACTACATCAGACATGCGTACCAATTGGCAAACCAACATGAGAAAATTTGGTAATAATGCGAACGGGTATTTCTTTCTAATGAACGTATTTTGTTGTTATAGGTCTACGCAATCGATGTGAACGCCTGCCTGGACACAGGAGAGGATTAAGTTACTGCTGCTGGCGGCGGAGGATTATTTTATTTGCCTCCTCCTGTCACGCCCGAGTCTTTGGTGATCCTTTTTCCAATTAGGAGAGGCCGAAAGCCAGGTATGCTATTGTGCTCGAAAATGATAACCTTGCCTATTCCTTTTGAATGTCTCATTCTGGGGACAACTACGCTAAACTGGACTACTGGTTAGCAAAAGCTAACCAGTAGTCCTCGCTTTATGTGCAGACAACAATAGAAACCCCAACATAAATGTGCTAAAAGTGCTCTGTGGTAACAATAGCAGTGAGTTACACCGTTATACAATGGGATAAACACTGTTTAGTCACACAGATCTAAATAGCTATGTGAGCGTTACAGTGGACTTTACTATACAAAGATGTAAATGTGGAATAGTTTTATGCTCACTGGGGAAAGCTGGAGACAGGCAAGACCTGTTAAAATACAATTTGCTTTCACAGTGTGAAACATTAGGTAGATGGCATATAGAGTTACTGGCTCCCCTGCCTCAGCAGCTCGGACTTCCCAACCCCCTTTCCCTCACTGCCACAGCATGTTTTGCTTTCAGGCGGATCATGCCCTTTTGTCCACTGAAGCCTGACTGTACTTTTCAGGACAGACCCGCACTATGAAATCATTTGCCTGCTGTTTTGACACCATCTTTTCACTCACGCTGGCAACCTAAAGATGTTGGATATGCTGTCTTTTCTGTCTTCCATTTTTTTAGAAATGGAAATGACTAAATCCTCATTTAGCATGTGTGGTTAGTTAGTTAGGTAGTTAGTTATTATTTCCATGTCAAATCTTTTTTTTTTATATATAGAATTCAGTCCTCACAGTTTGTAAACATAAAACTACACAGTACATATGACATAGTATGAAAGTAATATTTTAAACAGAAACAAATAAAATAAGTGAAGAAGTGCTACTTGTGGTTCTTAAATTAATGATTTTAAGTAGATATTAGTTTTAGCACATCTATTTATCAGACACCAAAAGTACAACATGACATCCAGTTAAATGTGCGCACAACTTAAAGAAAAACATAAATTTTAATATTACTGCTATATACTTTTAAATAACACATTTGGCTGTAAAAATTATATGAATAGTCAACTAAGTCAGACTAATGTCAACTAAGCTTTTGTGCATCATCAATGTTTTAAAAAAGTATTGTGTGTTTCCAGTGATATGGATTTAGACAGTACAGTTTTCCATTCCAATAAGGTGGCATTTAGAGGATGCCAGCAGCAGTGCCCGTTAGGGCTGCTCGGTTATTGAAAAAATCCTCATCACGACTACTTTGGTCAAAATTGAAATCACGATAACTTATCGACTTTTGGAAATTGTTGCATTCATTGAACTTTAAAAACAGTGAAACTACTTCATTATAAATCATAATCCCGATTTAAAATTGTATTAGTTGCAAACCGATACTACCTGTAATTGTAAATTGAATGGCCTTATATATTAAATCTCAAATAAATGCATTAAAAAGTTATCTGCAGCTCATTTACTTTAGTACAGGCAGTTAATTGCCCAGAGCCCAAATTGACATCAGTTTGACAACTAGCACATTAAAGGTCCCATGGCATGAAAATTTCACACGTTAATATGAGTTCCCCCAGCCTGTCTATACCTCCCCAAGTGGCTAGACATGGTGATAGGTGTAAACTAAGCCCTGGATATCCTATTCTGCATTTGAGAAAATGAAAGCTCAGATGGGCCGATCTGGAATCTAGCTCCTTATGAGGTCATAAGGGGCCAGGTTACCTCCACTTTCTCTGCTTTGCCCGAATTTGGTTATTTTAATTACAAAAGACAAGCAAACTTTGTCAGGATGCATAGTATCCTGATCCATGAAATAACTGGCCTTTAAAAATAAAACTGTGCCTGTTTCTATTAGAATTTAACATAGGGGGGTGTATACTTACAAAGAAAATTGGTGTCCTTAAAAGGTTGGATTTTCCAAATTTTTTTTTTTAATTAAGGCATTAAGATCAATTGTTTTGGGGGGGAGGGGGGTTTAATCAACTTTTGCATGGGTGTGTAAACTTATTCAAGCCACTGTGTATATAGTCCATAAATTTAACTGCCAATTTTTATTTTATTTACAATAGTATTAAACAAAGAAAACACATTTGGGAAACTGGAACCAGAGACTGTCTTTCAAGCATTTTTGCTCAATAAATAATTTACTTAAATTATGAATTGAATACCAAAATAGTTGCAGATTATTTAAAAGTCATGATTAAAAAGTACCACTTTGCTTTCTTGTTCTCAACTTTTTCAGATGCCACATAATTCAGGTCTTGTTTTTGTTTGTTTTTCTCGACAGACATGTCTTTCCGGCGGGGTGTAGTCAGACAGAGTAAATTCCGCCACGTCTTCGCCCAGGCGTGGAAAGCTGAGCACTGCATCGACGATGTCAGGGTGTCCCGCGTGACATGGGACACTTCCCTCTGTGCGGTCAACCCCAAATTCATTGCTGTTATCATCGAAGCCGGCGGAGGAGGGGCCTTCCTCGTTGTTCCGCTCAGCAAGGTTCAACATCACATTACATTCAGCCTCAATTAAACACTGGATCAATATTTTTTTTGAAAAGCATCTGTCCTGTTTCCTATCTTTCACCCTGCTACTAAAAGCAAATACGTCAGCAAGGCTTTGACGCCTCGCTCCACGTGTGCTGATGCATACGCAGCACTTTTACAGTTCCACAACAAATAGTGGACAAAGGTTATACTCCTGTAATGTGTTAAAGTTTCTCTAGCCAGCTGTCACGCTGTCATGATCTTAACCTTTTGTTTTCTCTCACAGAGTGGCAGAATCGATCAGTCCTGTCCAACAGTGTGCGGTCATGCAGCACCGGTGCTGGACATCCAGTGGTCTCCTCATGACGACAACATCATTGCAAGTGCCTCAGAGGACTTCACAGTAAAGGTAGGTTAAAACTTTGACACATGTCACCCTGACCCTCTTTATGGAAACTAGGTCTCCAACACCTGCAGTCAATTTCTGTCTTTTTCAGTTAAAGGAAGTAAGATACTCTTAGTGCAATTAAAGAGCTGCTAGGGTATTATTGTCCCATTCATGTAAATGCTGTTTGAAGGCCAAATTCTATTCTGACAATAAGAAGGCTAAATGCTTAATCCAGGGAACCTTGAAGGAATTGTTTTGACATTTTTGGAAATTACACATTATATGAGACAAAACAACTCTCAATTCCGTGCAGGAAATATGAAGCTACAGCTATGAGAAGGTTGGCTTAGCTTGGAACTAGGTCGACCCGATTCAGGGGAAAATATGAATCCCGAATAATAATAATAATAATAATAATAATAATAATTATAATTATTTTATTTTTTAGCTTAGAATTGATATCACGATTCACAATTTATTTTTATTTATTTATTTATGTTTTCTCATGAAGTGTAATGTATATTACACACATGAACCATGATAAAACAAAACAAATTGGCAGCACACTGCGCATCACCACAAGCCTGTAAACATAGAGGCTTCAATGAAGAGAAGGGAGAGCATTGCAGTGCATGGGAGCACTTTAAAACCTATTTCATACAGTAAATGGACTGTTCTTATATAGCGCTTTTCTAGTCTTAACTACTACTCAAAGCGCTTTTACATAGCACAAGAAACATTCTCCATTCACACACACTCACACTGTGGCCGAGGCTGGCGTACAAGGTGCCACCTGCTCATCAGATAAACACTCACACACATTTACACTCTGATAGCGCAGCATTGGGGGCAACTTGGGGTTCAGTGCCCAAGGACACTTCGACATGGGACTGCAGGGCCAGCGATTGAACCACCAACCTTCCGATCAGTCTATGTGTAAAACTCACAGAAGAAAGTAATAGTGTTTGTGATGCAGTCGGCTTGTTGTTGTCTTTTATTTTTAATTTTTTTATTTTTTAATCAAAGGTATTCAAATATTAAATCGTGAACAGGGTGAATCAAGATCGCGATTTTCTAACAATTAATTATGCAGAACAAAAACAGAAGTGTAAAAAAACAGTTTGTGGTTTATGTGCTGGACTAGTCAGGCAGGCTTTCTCCCTGCTACTGTACCAGTCTTTATGCTAAGCTAACCATATCGTAGGTGTAGCTTCATATTGAACAGCCAGAGATGACTGGTATCAATCTTCTCATCAAACTCTCATTAAGAAAGCGCACAAGAGTACTTCTCAATATTCCAGAGCTTCTGTTAAAAGCTCTATTTAGTTGATTCACAGTGTCTTCTTGAGAGCAGAAAGAAGGTCTAAATGAAGGCTTTCAACATAACTTTTCTCCCTGCTCTGCCTGAAGATAGTTTCTGTGGTCAAAAACAATGTCAGCTATTCTATATCAATGGCAATACATCAGATCAGTAGCTCCTTTGCACCTGAATGGATCACATTCACAAATAAGTGTCATCTGTGTGTGGTGGTTTGAAGGTGTGGCAGATCCCAGATGGGGGCCTGACAAGCCCAATGACTGAGGCCATTTTGACCCTTGAGGGACACAGTAAAAGAGTGGGAATCCTGGCTTGGCACCCAACTGCCTTCAATATCCTCTTGACTGCAGGTAAAGTAATTTTATCACATTCTGGTGCCACATAATCTGTTGCAAAAGAACTACATGGATTGTATGTGACTGCTGCAATATGACTTAAACACTGCTGTTTGACCTGTGCCCTATAGCGAGCTGTCAGGATAGACACAACCAGACTAATGTGGTTTTTATGTTGTTTTACATACAGTAAGATGAGTTTTATAAATGAAATTATCCCTTTTTAACAAATAGTGACTAACTATGACAAACATGGCTGCCACCAATACTTATGTTGAAGGAGAATGTGATAAACATGAACAGTGATTACACTTGGTGCTTCTAGATGTTGTTTAATTTTTAAATAAATCATATGTGGATCCCAAAACACACAAGTACATTCACAAGCAGAGAAAGTAGACTTTGATGTACTGTACAATATGTTTATCTCACAACATTGTGAGTTGCTGTCTTCTGTTAAAACACGATTTGTTTATTCCCTATATCACGAGTAGCCACAGAGACAGATTGTTGAACTATAAAGGAGTGTATTTAAATGTAGGCAAATAATGGAGTTAGCAGTGGCGTCAGGCTGAGCAGGTCCAATCCTTCCTAAAATAGAAGAAGTCTGTCTGTATAGTGTCGCATTGCCAGACTTTCCTCCACGGCACTGCGGAGGAGTCTAGTCCACACAGCATTCCGGGTTGGGAGAAAAACGTTTATTGACATTATTTTTATTTAGTTTTTTGTGATTAAATTTCTTTTATTTATTTTTTTACAAATTTAAGAAAAACAGGAACAAACAATACACTGAGACGAGAACGCATCCCAGGACCAAAGAAAGTGTGTGTGTGTGTGTGTGTGTGTGTGTGTGTGTGTGTGTGTGTGTGTGTGTGTGTGTGTGTGTGTGTGTGTGTGTGTGTGTGTGTGTGTGTGTGTGTGTGTGTGTGTGTGTGTGTGTGTGTGTGTGTGTGTGTGTGTGTGTGTGTGTGTGTGTGTGTGTGTGTGTGTGTGTGTGTGTGTGTGTGTGTGTGTGTGTGTGTGTGTGTGTGTGTGTGTGTGTGTGTGTGTGTGTGTGTGTGTGTGTGTGTGTGTGTGTGTGTGTGTGTGTGTGTGACCTCACAGAGTCAGCGGTGCACTGCCACGTGTCCAGAGTCTTCCAAATAGGCCACATCCAGGTAGAAAAGGGTCCACGTGCGGATAGACAGGTGTTTATTGGCATTTCTTTACACCAATCACACTTGTCTTGGGGGTGCCGAGCGGAGCCACGGTGCGTCTGCGAAATAGTCCCTGGAATGGACTGGTTTTGGTGGAACATGTGTACGTTCAAAAGTAGTTTTAGTCGTGCAACAGAAAACTCAGATTGGACAGATAGTCTAGCTAGCTGTCTGGATTAATCCTGCAGCGATCTGAGGAGCAGTCAACCATAGTCCTCATGAATCAACAGAGGTTAGAATGCCAACAGAAAGAAAGCGGAAGGTAACGGGACATCTGAAATCGGACTTCCAAAAAGAGTGACATCCGGCCAAATCCCAAAAGTTCAACGTTGTGGATATGGACTACGGTCTGTGTGTCTGTCCTTTGACTTCACACTTGGTGGGTGTATTTCTGTGGACATATTTATTTAGTAGTGCATTATGTACACAAACTGTATAGTGTATTTAGAGGGGCCCACTATTAACCTTCTGGACGGCATGCTAGGTGCAACTTGATCTCCATCACTAGCTACAGTACATTCAAGACCAGATTTAGAGGAGAGACAGCAAAGTTCTTGTTTCTGGAAATAGCCTAATCCCAAATAGTTAGCTGTCAGCAAATCGCATGGATGCAACTATGTCATGGCAGGTGTATCGTTCAGGACCCAAGGAAGCACAGTTAAATAAGGATAGTTGAGCGGTTAAAGCCTCTATAACCTTGGTTTCAAATCTCAAGTCATTATCTGTAACCAAAAATTGTGTGGGTGAACCACTGTGTGAGTGTGGCTTGATCAGATTTTAATGACCGTGCGGGCAACATAGAGACATAACCCTAACTGGGAAGAAGTAAATCCAGAACTTCTGTTAAAAGATTCTATTTAGTTGAGTGTGAGGGTTTAAAACTGGTTATAAGACCACATTGTCTTTGTGAGAGCAGAAATTGAGTCTAAAGGAATGCTTTCAACAGCTGGTAACAGTCAAAGTTTGAAATGTTGGGAAAAACATTTGTTTGATTTCATTTTAATGACCGTGCTGGCAACGTAGGGAAATAACCCAAACTGTCATTTTTATTCAGATAGTCATATTCTTAAATTCTGATCAGTGCTCCGAGGTACATGGCATCAGCCTTTTCTAACTGAGCTCTGTCCCCTTCAAAGCAGTGAAACAAATACAGAAATCCCTCATGTGAAATAACTACAATTGGTCAAACTTTGGGGGGAAATGTTGTCTTTTTGTAGGACCCGTTGGGTCATAGTAGTAAAGCTGATTGGGTAAAATAGGTTTTCAGGGCCTTGACGTTCGGGAACTCTTCCTCACGTAAAGTAATCCTATTTTGGCGCTCTCCTAAAATTCTGTACTCAAGCTTCAAATGTATTGTCACACCCCCAGCCTCCACCTTGCCCCCCCTCTCTCCTCCTCAAAAGCTACAGACTCAGAAATGGCACATACTAAGGAAAGCTCATTGTGGGACTGGCTGTAATTCTGCACCAAGACTGAATTTTGGGAAAGAGACTTCAGATACTGTATTAAGGGACCACTAAGGCCTATATAAAAGACTTCAGATACAGTATTAGAGGACCACTAAGGTCTATATAAAAGAGACTTCAGATACAGTATTAGGAGACCACTAAGGCCTATATAAAAGACTTCAGATACAGTATTAGAGGACCACTAAGGTCTATATAAAAGAGACTTCAGATACAGTATTAGGAGACCACTAAGGCCTATATAAAAGACTTCAGATACAGTATTAGAGGACCACTAAGGTCTATATAAAAGAGACTTCAGATACAGTATTAGGAGACCACTAAGGACTATATAAAAGAGACTTCAGATACAGTATTAGGAGACCACTAAGGCTTATATAAAAGCAGCTAAAGAGCACCATTTATGGGACCTGTTAAATCAATCACAGTCACTCTGTTTTCAGATCCTCCTTTTGGTATACAAAGCTCTTAATGGCATTGCTCCAGTTATCTGACATTCTCTCAGCAGATCTCTCAGATCACAAGACACCAATCTCCTTCATGTTCCTGCATTTATGAACTTAAAGAATGGATGGATGTTGTGTCTTCCTCTCTAGGCTGCGATAATGTGATTTGTGTGTGGAATGTGGGCACGGGG
The DNA here is from genome assembly GCA_013375575.1 of Percina caprodes. Taxonomy (NCBI): domain Eukaryota; kingdom Metazoa; phylum Chordata; class Actinopteri; order Perciformes; family Percidae; genus Percina; species Percina caprodes. Next base: position 1,104,636 of record JABXJD010000183.1, on the reverse strand, counting down.
GAGCTTGTGTACCAGCTGAGTGATGCCCACCCAGACTTGATCTATAGTGTCAGCTGGAACAAGGACGGCAGTGCTATCTGTACTGTCTGCAAGGACAAGGCTCTGCGTGTCATCGACCCGCGACGGGGTACCGTCCTCAAGGTTACTTCACTTTCTTTTGCCATGTGTGCAGATGCAAACAAAAGAAGTTCTACTACACAACATCATGCAGGTACACATCCTCTTTTGATGCTACATTATGTGTCTTATTGTTCTCCCAGGTGAAAGAGAAGGTCCATGATGGCACCAGGCCAATGAGAGCTGTGTTCCTTTCAGATGGAAAGATTCTGACTACAGGCTTTAGCCGTATGAGTGAGAGACAGCTGGCATTGTGGGATATGGTATGGATACTTATGAATTACGTTCATATTGAATGATTCTTGACTGCCTTACCCTTAACTAATTTCTTTCAATAACCTAAAACATGCTCTTTTTCTTATGTGCAGTCACTTTAGAAATGATAAATGTTAAAACTATGTCACTGAACATAATCAGGTTTTGCAGATTTGTCCAATATCAGCGTTTTGTTCGGTGGGTTGAGTGTACATATCCTATGCAAGCAATTACAAGTAGTATTAAATCTGTCTTTTGATTTTCTTTTCCTTTTTTTATTATTTTACAGAATGATCTCTCTGAGCCAATGGCAGTACAAGAGATGGATACAAGTAATGGGGTTCTTTTACCCTTTTATGACCCTGACACCAACATGGTCTACCTGTGTGGAAAGGTATGACATCAGGAAATACAGATTTACTCAAATCTTAAAATTTGTATCCATTCCCTTTTCTTTTTTTTATGTTTGGTTCAATTGTCTTAATTAGATTATCTTCTGGCTTTTAGGGGGACTGCACCATCCGTTATTTTGAAGTGACAGATGAATCCCCATATGTTCACTTCCTCAGCTTATACAGTAGCAAGGAGCCTCAGAGAGGTGCCGGCTTTCTTAGTAAAAGAGGTGTCGATGTCAACAAGTGTGAAATTGCCAGGTAAATAGGTTTGGTCATGTTTTCCTTCCTTGATATTGAATTACTTTTAAAAGATTTTTAAAGGGCTGGTGATATATTATGTTATGTTTGTCTTATTGTCAACTAACAAGAAAATAAACGATCCTACTGAGTATTGCCTGTGTAGCCAAAGACTTATACAGATTATTGATCAGCTCTATTGTCCAAAAAGTATTAGAAACACATAAATTAGCCACACCATTGTACTGGGTGACATGTTCCTTCATTACCCTGAACATGCTTATTATGACTGTGTATCTTCTGTAAGAACAATTGAGCTTGGGGCTGAGTGACACAGTTGGCAATAATAAGTAATGAAGCATTTAGAGACATGTTTGTGATGTTGGTCTTTTCATGTTTTTTTTGCATTACAAAAAATGTAGACTGTGCCAGCCTTTCACGAGATTACTAATCTCCGATCTTCTGTAGGTTCTACAAACTGCATGAAAGGAAAGTGGAACCCATTTCTATGACTGTACCACGAAAGGTAAGCCATTCACAGCATGTAAAAATACATTACTTGTTAGTTAAACAAGGAATTGGAAACCTTCTGTATGCCCAGGAGGTCTATCTAGAAGCGTGTCATTAAAACACTTTCCTGTCTCCATCTTGCCTCCCCAGTCAGATCTGTTTCAGGGAGACCTTTACCCAGATACAGCTGGCATGGAGCCGGCTCTCCTGGCGGATGAATGGATCGCTGGGCAAGATGCACAACCCCTGTTGGTCTCTCTGAGCGGCGGGTACTCAGCTCCCCCATCCAAGCACAGAGACACCCTCAGAAGCAAACCCAAGCTCATCTCGCAGGACTCTGGGACTGGGGCTGCACCGCCTTCAGCAGGCAATGCAGCAGCCACACCTAGCTCTGCCGCCAAGGAAATGGAAGAAGAAGTGCCACAGCCACGAGTTGCCACACGGGACACAGATGGAAATACTGAAAGGCCGAAGAGAGAGGTGAGTTGGCAGAATGAGACCTATTGACCGTACCATTTAAATGCTCAAATTTGTTTTCTGATTTGTTCCTTCTCTCCTTCCATCTTCCAGGATGATTTGTTGAATGAGTTGTTAGCAGAGATGAAGGCCTTGCGGGCTGTCGTCCTCGCTCAGAGCCAGAGAATCGAGTTGCTGGAGAGGCAGCTGGCTCGGATTGAGGATGGGGATGTATGAACAAGGTGGAGAACCACTACATTCGGAGGGCATCCATACTTAATCCATAGACCATAGCCTATGAATCAGCAGTACCTTGAGCTGTGTAAATGGAAGAATATAGTATAGGGTAGCGACTAACTAAATCAGAGTGACTTACAACCAGGTCAATTATTGTGGTGAAAACAAGACCACAGTTTGTTTCTGTGATTGTTTTCCAGACTGTGGTTGAAAACGGGGTGTCATCTGCATAGAACGATTTTCAATAGTGAGATAATGTTTTGTTTTTCATATGAAGGAGTATCGTAGCAGCTATTTGGTGGTGCATCTAGTGCAGCTTTGAGCTTTGCAAATTTAGCTAATTTTGAAGGGCTTTAAAAGTGTTACAATGGTACCATTGCCTCAAGTTAATGCACAAAGTAGTGATAAAAACATTATATCAAAGTTAATTAAGGTTGACATACTATAGCAAAGTATAGTAAAAATATGATTTTCTTTCTTTAAAGCACTCACAAGTGTAACGTTAGGGCTATTTATCAGGTAGTTAAAGCTGCTAAAATGTGATGTCATCAGACCCCCAATTGTTAATTAATTGTGTGACTTGTGCTTTGTTTTACTGCTGTGTTATGTGTGTGTAAGGCTAACGGTAGGAAAACCTTTTGGTACACAAATCATGACCTTGACAGTGAGAATTATGTGACTGATAGCTGATGAGAGTCTAGTTGAATATTTGTGTATTGTAATTCTGTGTCGTCTTTGCAGTCAATGAAAAGGTAACACTTGTGATTTTTGCGTGATTTACTAATGGTTTTAGGAGAGAGCTGCGGCAGATATTTGTCCACGTTATCATTAGGACAAAAATATGCAGAAATATTTTTCCTTTCCTTCTTTTGAATGTCTAGAAAGGCTGCCGTATTTTGGGCCCCCTAAAGATCCAGGATATTGGGTTTAGTCGTCACTTCTTGTGATATTTTTCTCCAGAGCCGTAAGCTGAAGTAACAGTAGTTTGGTGGACACACAGCCAAAGCTGAGCTATAAACAGTACATGCAAATATAAAGACACTAGTTCTATATATCACACTAGTGTTTGCAGACATGAGTGAGAGGAAGTTACGGTGAAAGGGGAAACATTTTCTACAGTTTGCAATTGCATTTATATTGGTGTTAAAAGGTGAAAACATCTTTTTAGTTTATTTTTTTAAATTTTTGTTTTGTTTTTTGCCATTACATTAAGAAGCTTTTTTTTTTGTTAACCTCCATCAGTCAATGATCGTGTAACAATGGTACATTCCACATCAAGCATATCCCTTTTAATTACTTATGTGATTTATATTTCTTTATGCACTGACCTCTTAACACTAACTGTAAAACCAGTAGCAGGTTAAAGGAGACTAAATTGTGAAAACTCAATAAACATTAATTTCTTCTTTTGTATTGATGAAATTGCTTTTTATTTACACTAAGATGTTCTGATCTTGATTTCTGGTATTTCTTTTTTATATATATGTGTATATATATATATATATATATATATATATATATATGTGTGTATATATATGTGTATATATGTATATATATATATATATATATATATATATATATATATGTGTGTATGTATATATATATATGTGTATATATATATATATATATATATATATATATATATATATATATATATGTGTGTATGTGTGTATATATATGTGTATGTATATGAATAAAACTAAGTGTAATTATGTTTGGATAGTGTACACACAATTGTGTGTTGACTGTAAGCCTAGCAACTGCTGCCTACTCCAATTTAACAGACACATGCACAGCGCACACACAAAACACTTTGCCTCCATAAAGGATGCAACCCCCTGTAGATTTCTCACATTTTATATTGTCTGAATTTCTCCGGTTTTACTTTTGCTACAAATATTTTTAAAATGTCTCAAACTGTATAGGGGCCAATTAAATTGACTGAGGAAAAAGTGACAATGAGGCCCTACAAATGACAGTCAATGTCACGTCAGAAACCACAACAAAGAGGTTTCTGTAAATGTCATATTAGCACAGCAGTCCCCTGTTTATTAGTTAATTTAGTAGGTCATCTAAAAAAACTGAGCAACCAACCAAGATGCATAAAAGACGGGGATCCACTTCAGGTCAACTAGCATAACAGAATAATCTGACAAAAGGAAAACTAAACTCAGCAGACTATGCAAAGTGTTACATTGTTGCATAGTATCATAATTGATGGTGGCGATGTAGTTTAGATTAGGCCGCTAATACAACCAGACAATCGCTTTGTCCAGAAATCAACACTGAAACCGCTAGAGGGAAATCCCAGAACTCAGTCCAAGTTAAATCCTATTGAGTGGGACCTAAAGATAGCTGGAGCAATTCGCCAACTCTACCTGTATCGTGTCAAGTCAACTTTATTGTCAATTCTGCAATATGTTCCAGACATACAGAGCAATTGAAAATAGTTTTCTGTCCGACCAATGGTGCATAAAGGACACATACAACTAGTATAATATGTAAAAATATAAGACATACTGTACAAATAAGATGAAGAAAGATAAGATATATATACAATTAAAGCTGAAAGCAGCGTTGCGCGTCGGGGTTACTGGTGGCCGCCGCTCCTTGCGGCCGTGCATTTACGTGGCGCTCAGACACTGCAAATCGTCACCACTGAAAAGGGAACTCCCTGCTGAGTTCAAGACTCTACATCAAATGGTTCATTAGTTATGAAAGGGGCGTGGCTAACACTTAGGAGGCGGGTCAAACATCACCAATCAAAAAGGAACTCTCCTGAGTTCAGTATTACCTCATGGCCTAAATACATGGGCGTGGTCAAAGTATAGGGGCCGGCTCAGTGTCACAAGTAAACCACACATTCTAAGTTTCATGTAAATCAGATGATGTCCTGTTGCCAGCGGGGGGGCGCTATGACCAAAAGTCCATATTGGCCTGTATATGTCCTCAGGCCTGGACTCTTGTTGATTGGGGGACATTTCAAGCAGATATGACAACGTACACCGTAGTTACAGCCACTTTCTTGTTTATCGCTAAACACTCAAAATGGCCACCATGCCACGCCCACACCGATTGACGAAAAGTGTTTCTTTTAATAACTTTTCATCTTTAAGGTCCATCGGATGAAATCTCTAAGAGAATTTTGTTAAAGTATAGCACCTTTTTAGGTCTAGTTCCCGTTATTCCAGTTGTTCCCATTGTTAGGTGTACTTCCCGTTCCATTCAAGTTACACCCACTTCCTGTTTCGATGGTGAAACGCACAAAAAGGCCGCCATGCCCTACGACAAAAAGTTTTTCTTCTAATGACTTTTCTTCTTTAACGTCTTAAAATGTCACAGACCAAAATTTTTTTAAAGATATTTTTGGGGGAATTTTGGCCTTTATTTTTTACAAGACAGCTGAAGACATGAAAGGGGAGAGAGAGGGAGAATGACATGCAGCAAAGGGTTGGAGGTGAACCCTAGCCCGCTGCATCGAGGAGTAAACCTACCAACTGAGCTATCTGGCTTCCTGGTACAGACTTAATTTGAAGTTGATCTGATGAGATCTCTGGGAGGAGTTTGTTAAAGTTCGACACAAATAAATCACACTAATTTTGAATATTTAATTCAAAATGGCGGACTTCCTGTTGGGTTTAGGGTGTGGTTCCAATGAGTTTTTTGTACGTCTTGACATGCTACATATGTGTACCACGTTTCTACGTTAAATGTACTGCAGGGGCTCCATTTTCTTAATTTTGTAGGGGGCGCTAGCAAGCTATTTTTGTGCGCCTATTCCCGAAACCCTTAAAATACGTACATTTACACCAGAGTTGATGCAACTGCCAATTTTTGTGAGTTTTTGAGGATGTTAAGCCCCTCAAAAAGGCGATTAATTTGCCAGAAGAAAGAAAGAAAGAAAGAAAGAAAGAAAGAAAGAAAGAAAGAAAGAAAGAAAGAAAGAAAGAAAGAAAGAAAGAAAGAAAGAAAGAACGACAGAATAATTCATTTAGTTTCAATAGGGCCTTTGCTGTCAGCACTTGGGCCCTAATAAGAAAGATAAGTAATATTTACAATACAGTAATACATTCTGAATAGTGCACGGAAAACTACAGATAAAGATATTGAAAGGGGCAATACGATATAAGGTAGAGTTCCTGAATGTCTTTATTATAAAGTGGCCGGTGCTGATCCTGATGGGGGGTTGAGCTTCCTGACAGCCTATATATTGTGTTTTACCAATAAATGTTCAATCTCAATCTGTGACTTGTGTTTATGTCCTCAACAGGGCTACACGGTGAAAACTGACTGTAGAGATTTGATATGGGATCTTTGTACACTAGGGCTGTGGTTGCCTGGCCCCCGGAGTGAAAACAGGATGTGGTCCACTTGTTTCTGAAGAGAAACAGTGTTTGGACTTAATCTGTTTTTTCTGACAGGTTAAAAGAAGAAGACATATAATAACCTTAATGTTTAATGAAATAATTATTAGGATATTTAGTTCTTGGGACTCTTGGACTCATGTAACCCCTCTTTTTCAGTGTCATGTTAAAAAATACATAATTTTCCACTTTTAAAAAAAACCTTAGCTGCCCTTATGGGAGTCAATGTGTTATCAACAACCCGCCAACATATTTTGTATGTTTGTGCAAGGTTGAAATGTTTCACAGGAAATAAATACATTGAACATGTATTTCCTGTGAGTAAATTGTAGTCAACAAAGAGTATGAATGTTCCTAAAATGCACTTAATATACTGTATGTAGCATAATGTCACCTGCACCTGTGCTCTAAGCACGTCGCAGGAAAAAATTCAAATGTGTATGTCTTCCTCTTTCCATAAATAAATAGCACATATCTGTGCTTTCCACTACACCCTGCTTGACTTTGTCTTTAATTTGGGTTCTCATCCCCTCCACCCTCCACCTACCTCAAAGGGCTGCAGCGAGCGTTCTTCACCACATTTCATGCATCACCCACCCCTTCACCACCTCGTTTTCTCTCAAACACACACACACACACATACACATGCTGTTACACAGTTCACAACTACCTTAAATTACACAAGTGAGTCTCTTTACAGTGTTAGTGTTCTGGCACCATTAACTTTTTCTTCTGCTCACAACTTTGGTAAGTGTTTTACAGTTTATTTCCTGCCTTTTTTAATAGTTTTCCTCTTACATATATGCCTATTAATCATAACATGAACACCTCATGTTTTGTCTGCTCTTCTGTGATTAATTACAGATCTGCATATACATATTTCAAAGTTAAGATCTTTGACTTAATAGACTTTATGTTTTAAATGGTTGTATAATTACAGTATTGAAGGCATTCATTTACCACCCAGGTCAGTTATCCTCATGCCTTTTTAGCTTTTATTGCATGTTAAGTCCACTTATTTCACAACTATATTTTATTTTTTTTACTAAACATTATGTTGTAATGCTTTATGTCGGATCTCTAGGAGTCTTATTAAGCCTGACTAAAAAGTTCCCTCCCATGGCAGGCTGACTGATGCTCTTCAATTATCATTTTGACAGGAAACCAGCAACGCTGCGAGCGGTCTGCTAGCTTCCTGTCACCCCAGACAATGCACACAGTTTACAGTCAAAAAAGATAAAGGCAATACATACATGCTTCCTGTTTCATCTGCAGCGCACGTTTGCATATTGCAGTTAAGAACCATTGGTTACATTTCAGCCAGCGTTGATGGTGACTTTTTTATTACAATAGTGTCAGGATTAGAGGTCTGTGTTGAAATAATATATTTTAATGTTAAAACTGAGCAGCTTCCAAAATATAATACCACCGTGGAGTGGATTTTTAAAGCAGAATTATTGAAATTTCTTGCTAATCTGCTTAATTGTGTAAAAGAGTGTGTAAAACTTGAAATGCCACAACAAAATTAAATTGAAAGGATAATCTTTTAGGTTAGGCCATCTAAAGGTTTGGCTGGATGCAACATGGACTGTTATTTATTTTCTAATTTTCCTTTTTCTAGATCCTGAATATACTTTTCCAATGGATCTCCTTCTGATGAAAACTTAACTGCTTTGAGTTTGACTGCAACATTCTGCCTGAAACTGTGACACCAAGCCAGTGGGACTTTTCTGCTCAACAGAGACTTTTCTAAAGCGGTAAAGTACATTTTTAAATCTAATCTGTCTCTATTTTTGCGGGATTTAGGGCTTGATAATATTAAAAGGATTTTCTGGTGCTCTTGGAAAGAAATAGAAGGCCTGGTTCAAACAGCTCACATAATTCCTCTGTGTCAACCTGTTTTTTGTTGCCTCTGGTAAAATTTTGATTAATTTGCTGGAATCATCTAATCAAAAGGGACACTTAGTTAAAAACAATCATTTGACCTGTAAGGAAATACCCTTATTTGCTTTTATGCTAGATGGCTTGAAAACACTCTAATTTCTGTACGGTATATACAATATATACTCACTGTATGAAACAGTGTAAATATCAAGCTACAGCCAGCCTAGCTTAGCATAAAAACTGGAAACAGGTAAACAGCAAGTCTGTTCAAGTTGACAAAACAACAATTTGGAGTTTTATGGGTGGTTATGGGATTAGAATATTTTTTATTGAGACTGGAGCCTTTGGACAGAGCTAGGCTAGTCGTTTACTCTATTTCCAGTCTTATGCTAAGCTAAGCTAAGTTAACCAACTACTTTGGCTACATATGCTGCCTTTAGGCTTATGTTTACCGTGTTCAAGAGTTCAAGAGTCCATGTGAATACCCCCAACCTGTTGTATTCACAACCTCCAAGATAACAAGGTTTGTTTGCAGAAATGGCTGAGGCCATGAAAGTGCATTTTTCGGTGGATGGTTATTCAATATATTGTCATTTTAGACATATAGCTACTAAGTAACTGTTAATTTATACAAAAATATGTCACCTTTGTCTGTTAATTTCTTTCCTCCCCATGGAGTTGAAATTCAACTACATTTCTTGGGAACAAAAGCAAAGAATGACAAGAGACCATGTTGCCGTTTCTTAGCAGCTTAACCACTTGAACGCGAAGCATACACGACTTCTCATGTCATAACCACAAGCTCACAAGTTCCGTTTGAAGGCAGCATTGTGAGAGCAGGAAAGCGAATAAGTTTTGTTCCCAAAATGCTAAACTATTTCTTTAAGAGACAATGCCACTGAATAGACTCCAAAAACAATAAATAAATCCCAATGTGAATCATCCACATTGGGATTCATGATCCACATTGGGATTTACTTGTTGTTTTTGGAGTCCATCCTCAGTGGGTGGGACCATGCTAACCCCTTTTCTCTCTTTTCACTGCAGGCATGGCTGACCCTACGAACACTGATTCATCCACAACTGTGCTGATCCTTTTTTTCTGCCTAATTGGCTTAATTTTATTGTTGATCTTCTTGTACAAGAAGTTGAACAGGGAGGCCAATGGAGAATATACTGTGCGGCGCTTGGTGTATAAGGAAGGAGGGATCAGGGACCGGGTCAGAGGGACAGCTTTAGCTCTAGGGACACGTTTTGGAGTCCAGCTGTGGCCTCAAAGTGATACTGGGGAGGATGAAGAGGAAATGCAGGAAGTCCGATTTGAGGATGTAAAGTCGGATGAGGGTGGTAGCCAGGGGAGCTACAGCGAGGGAGATGACCAGGAGGAGGAGGACGACGCGGACGAGGAGGATGGAAAAGGAGGTGACACTTCAGATGATAACTCAAGTTTGGAGAGTTCGGAGGCAGGGGGGCAAGCCAGGCCAACAGATCAGGAAGAGGCAACAGATCAGGAAGAGGCAAAGGGAGACACAGAGGAGAAAGTCGGAGATGGGGAAGGTAAAGGTGAAGCAAGTGGAGGGGTTGGAATGTTGGTAGATATAAAGTCGTTCTCTGGTAGTGCCATCTGGTCTGAGGAAGAGGGAGGTAAGGGCAAGGACAGTGATATGACTGCATTGTGAGAACAGAATTTAAAAAGAAACATTAAATACAAGGGAGGCTTAAGAAATGGTCTTATTCAGTACTGAGGTCATGAGTCCAAATTCCCTAATTAGCTGTTAAAATATATTTTTCTGAACATTTTATTTTCCAACATAAATGTCTAAATGCTGTTCTACACTGTGAAGGCCTGAAAGTACTGGAACCATTCTAAAAAACAGATGACTTTCCATTTGCAGGTTGCTAAAACCTCATCAATTCTCACTAAAAAACATTTGTCTTTAATGATAGCTATGGTCCTGGTCTTAATTCCACTTCCTGTTAAAAAGGTGATTGATGAATGAAGTCGTAAATATGCTGGAGGACACTGGATTGGATTTTGAATGTGTGTGTAAGAGTTTACCTTACCTAAAGTAAAACCACATGAGTAAAACTGGATTAAATTAAACGTTGGTATTGGTATTATTGTCAGTGTATTCATGCTGTATGTTGTGAACTGTGGCATATGTTTTTTTCTGCTTTAAATGTTTTATCTAATTTACATGAAACAGAAAAACAAGATACTGTTTTTGTATTGTTCTTAATGTCAAAATTTTTTTCAATTGAATGATTGAGTGATCCCCAGAAAAGACAAGTCATTTTTAAGCAATGAAAACAACATTTAAAAGGTTCCAGCTTCTCAAATGTGAACTAATGACCAGTCAAACTTTCAAGTTACATTGTTATACTATGTTAGTTAGCCTACCTTGTTGCGTAATGTTTAGTAAAAGTAGATAAGTAGTAAGTAGTAATCATTTTGTTGAATGTACTGCAAAACTACGACATTAAGCTCTATATATAGCTGTTAACGGATGTATGAATGTACTGTGTTGAAAGGCAGTTCTTGAACGGTTTTGTGTTTTGAGACGTTGTACACTGAATCAAAATTAATTAAAAAAAAAGAAATAAAAAAAGAAAAAGAAACTTTTTTTGTCTTTAGTTGGCTAGTGACTTTTTTATAGAGACATGCATGATGATAACAGCCTCGATAAAAAAACATACAAAATACCTTGTTGTACGGAAGTTGACCAATGGGGATGTAGCTCAGTGGTAGAGCGCATGCTTCGCATGTATGAGGTCCCGGGTTCAATCCCCGGCATCTCCAGAATTTTTAGATAACGGACTACAAAACATGTAACAAGAGAGTTAAGTATGTTAAGCTGCGAAGAAATAATTATACCGTGAAACCATTTCGAAATACAGTTTATACTAGGGATACAGAGCATGTGAAATAATTACAGAAGGAAATTCGTGATTGGCCAGACTGAGCAGTTGCTCAAATCGGATTGGATGTGAGACGTCTTCAAAGAGCGTGAGTGTGGGAGTGTTCACACACACAAGCGAATGTCAAACATATTTTTCACCGGGCAAATTATCTTCAGTGTGAGATCCACTCGATCCAAACACTATGAACCAATAAGTAAGCCCGATTTAAAGTAAACATAACGGTAGTGACACGTCATCAAAGCAATTATGTAATCAGAAATCCTGGATTTTACCTCAAGACTGAAGACATTCATACAGTGACAGATGGAACATTAAAGAACCCAAACTATTTGACTGGAGACAATCTAACCCGATAAATAGTATTTGCTTTCTGAAATCTGATCTTCCCTAACAGATCTTAGAAAGCACCGATTTGGTTAAAAAAAAGCAACCTTGCATTGCACGATAAGAGCCAGTCTGTCACAGTAACCTACTTTAAGAGTGCCGCACCACCGTGAGCATCCAAGTGGCATTTTCTCCTCTCACCCTAACTTGATTGTGATCTCAGTAGACGTCACTCATCTGCATAGGGAGTAAAATGCAACCATCCTGCAAAGCTTTTTGCGCCCTGAAACCCTCACCGTGTGATAAAAAGGACCTACTAATTGCTGCATAACCGAAACTACAAACATGGAAGGTACGGTTTGCATGTAGTGTCATGCCAAAATATATATTTATATGCACAGATAGGAAACACATCTGTGTTGCAAACTGTCCAAGATGGATGCAGCACCGCTGTGCGCAGGGATGCACGGCGGAGCGGCAGCAGGGTGTCTTTAAATGCCCACCATCCCCGCTGTTTCGCTTTCATTTATGCCGCCCTATTGTCAGTTGTATTTTTTCCCCTTTGCAGGAATAGGATGTTACTAGCATCCGCTGTAGTGGTATGGGAATGGCTGAACGAGCACGGACGCTGGCGGCCCTACAGCCCGGCTGTCTGTCATCACATCGAGGCAGTCATCCGGAGCGACCCGCGGTGTGGTAGTGTTGTCCTCGGCCAGGTGGACTCTCGCCTCTCGCCCTACATCATCGATTTGCATTCCATGCACCAGTTCCGACAAGACACAGGTGAGAAGCAGAGAGGAGAGAGCCACAGGGCGGAGGGTGTAACCGGTGAAGTCGGGCCTGAGGTGGAGGCCTTTTTATTGCTCCTGTGTCTACTTTATCTTTGCAAGCCCTTATGATGATTCTGCTCCAGAAGTTGATGCCCTGGTGGGAGTGTTTTGCTGCAAAGTGGCTTCTTATTTCTGCAGCAATGACATCAGTGCCATTCTTTTTATTTTTTTATTTTTGGATCCCTAAATGTATACCCATATTTGACACTTTTCCTGTATTATGTTATATTTAAATGACAGGGAGAGATGCTGCGTGACTGTGATTTTGAAAGGTGTCAGTGGTGAAGTAAGTCATTCTGCTGGGACCTGGGTGTGCTCACATGTGGCACCCAGGGCCCAGCTGAAGTGTCTGGTCATAGCTGCAAAATTCATTTGATTTTTTACTGCAAACACTGTCATCAGTACCATTGCCTTTTTATAGCACAATATGGGCATAAGAAATCATCCTTCACAAGTTAAAGCTTCATGAAAGAGAGGAAGCAGGGCCGGGAATTGTCAGTTGTCAGATGTCTAACTTTGGCAGATAACCCAATAAACCCTCCCCCCCCCTCTCTCAATATTGGCTGACAAAATCCTTTGTGAAGTTTGTTTTCCAAATTAAGCAGAAGCTGAAATAGGGGATGCTGTCTAAATGTTAGACAGTGAGGAGGAAGGGGGGGGGGATAAAATGAGAACGATTGGAGCAGATCTACAGATCTAGTGAATGAACTTCCTTGATGTCTTATTAAATGTCTAGGCCTACTGTGCCACACACACACACACTGTATGGTACACATTCAAATTGTTTCTATATGAGTTGGGTCATATATGAGATTGTTATTGTTCTTTACTTTGAAGATGTTTTGATATACAGTAATCAGAATCAGCTTTATTTGCCAGGTATGAGGACAGATACAAGGAATTTTTCTTTGGCGCATAGTTACTCACACTGTGCTTACACATACAAAACAACCAAAACAAAATATACACACTAATATATATACATACCATAAACAGAAACAATATAGAGGCATGAGTGAAATGAAGAGTTCAATAAAAATTATTTAAATGTGGAGCATAGTGCAAAGGATACTGGGATAAATAGTATAATGTTAATATATTACAATATATTACAATATATTACAATAATACATGAAATGCATTCTGACAATTCTGACATCTGTGATCTCAAAAAGGTTTCATCTCTCACTTCTAGATTCCAGCTCACTCATCTCTGAGAAATCTTTACACCCCTTTGTGTTTCAGACACAGGGTTGGAGATGTGAAGGCAGTATAAGAACTCTGTAGAGTTTCTCTGGACACCCTGGGAAAGCAAACACGTCTAGCTTTGGGTCAGATCAAGGATGCCAGCCAATCAGAATTTAGAACACTGTGTGCTGTTTCCAGGGGCAACCTGTTTGCCCAAATTCTTAGCAAGCAAACACAGACATGTTGAATTTATTAGGGTTGCAATCTACTTGTCCACAGTAAATACGACAGTAGGCCACTTACCTCCTGTCGCAGCAACCTCTCACCACCCCTCGTCATGATACTAGTCGAGAGACAGATGATCAGACTTTATAGTTACAGTAGAAGTCTTGCACATGTAAAAATCAAGCAGTGAATCTGTCCAATGTGCTATTCATGGAAATAATCCAAATGCAATATGACTGTATTACTAGCAGTGTTTGCAGCTTTTTCAAATTGTAATACTGTGCATGAATCTTTAGCATTTTGCTGACCTTCTAATTACTGCCTTAGGTACCCTTCGACCGGTACGACGTAGCTTCTACGACCCCACCTCAGCACCAGGCCAGGGCTGGTTGTGGGAGTGGGAGAACGACGCTGGCAGTTGGACGGCCTACGATACGGAGGTGGGCATCGCGATCCAGGCAGCGCGCGATCGCCAGCAGCCCTGGCTGGACCTGGCGCCGCTGGGTTTCTGCTACCTTATTGACTTTGAAAGCATGACCCAAATCAACGGGCAGACACAGCGCTGCCGCCGCATCCAGCGCCGCTCCGACCTGGCTTACCCGCTGGTGTCCGGGCCCCTGCCCAAATCCCACCACGCCTGGGGGCCCATGTCCATGCCGAGCCATGGAGGACTGCTTGGTGTGGATGTATCTGGAGTGGGTATGGGAATGCGGATGAGCAGCAGCGGGACTGGAAACGGCAGCGCGTATCCCAGTGGGGCACTCCCTGCCTCCTCCATCACCTCCTTGGGACAGCCCTGTGCCTGTCAGCAGTGTATGCTGGTGCTAAGTGTCAAATCAGGCGCCATGTCTGCTCACACTCTGGGTCGAAGACCCCCACAGACCAAACCACCTAGTCCCAAAATCAGCAGTTACCCTGTCCCAGGAGGGTCATACTCACTAACCCTCCCTCGTCCTCCGTCCCTGTCACGGTCATTTTCCCCCTACAGGACGTCCATAGTTGGGGCGACAAGTGGCTTTACTCTAGGTGGTATGGGTGGTGCAGGAGGTGTTGGAATCGTCGGTGGTAGTGGTGTTGGCAGTGCCAGCTTTGGTTATGGAGGAGGCTTCACCCACTCGCTTTCCCTCCTTGGCTCAGCCACCGCTGCCTTGTCCATTTCCTCCACCCGTCCCCCTCCTCCACCTCTCCCCCCTCCTCCACCACCTCCTCCTCCTCCACCCTCCACCACACTCTCGTCTGCTGCCACCTCTCCCCCTCACCCCTCCACCTCGTCCTCCCTTTCTGCTTCCTGTTCTGCCCCTACAGTGCCCGCTCCTGGCCACCCTATCATCTCCACGGCCGCCTCCACCTGCACGCCCTCGCCTTCTGCCCGCGTCCTGGGTCCAGTGTCTTCATCTGGTGCTGCTGCCTGCGCGGCCCCTCTGCCCCCCCGGTCCAGCCTAGCAGGGCTAAGCCGACCTGCGCTGCAGCGTATCGCCATGGCTCAGTCACGTGCCCTTATTGCCTCTGGGTGAGTACACAACCGCTGTAGTAGTATATGAGTTTGCTCAACATATTCATTTACAGTCAAAAGGGTTCTATCATCCAAGAAAAGATAAGACAACCACTGGAAATTAAGTGTATGGTTTCCCTATGGAGCATATTAAAGCAAGCTTTACATTCCTACAAAAACCACCCGTCCGAAGAATTCAAATTGTTACTTACTACACAGTAGTAAATTTCTCATATTTATTTTTCAGTTTAGTCCCACATTCAAATCTTCTTTCACACAACTATGTAAAAAGGCTTTTATATTTATGTATATGAAAAAAACAAAGGGTGTAGTGCTTGAACTGGTCAAATTATTAGCTTGAAGTTTAAAGCTGCAATAATCAATATTGTCATATTAACAGTGGATCAATGTGCCATGAAAAATGTCGGTCAAATTGAGATTTATCACCCACCAGCAGTACCAAACCGTTAGTGACTAAAAATACAACTTACACAATATAAGAATACAAACACATGTATGAACACATGTTAACAGACTAACTAAACTGAAAAATTGTAAAATGATATTCTAAAAAGTATATAAGCAATGGGCAGTTTTGAATGCCAGCTAGTTAGCAATTAATGTTTGATGAGGCATTCAAATGACATCTTCACGGAGACTACATCCCTTATCAATATACTGTATGAAACTAAATGAGACCAACTGAACAGGATATGTAAGACAATCAATATAGACAGGACATTCTAATTTGTTTGAAGCCCTAATTACACAGTGTCTGACATCAGCGCTCATTAGCATTCATGAGCCTTTAATCTTTGTGACAAAGTCCATCGGGCTCGTTCATTTAATACAATGAAAGGCATTCACACTGAACAAGCCAAGCTCTCACAAGTGTTTCACATTTCAGACATTTATCATGCAACCGCTTAATGATGGATTTATTTTACACACACACAAACACAAACACCCATACATTTGTATATTTCTCATGCAATTTTTTTCGCTTGGTGGCCTCAAGAAATCAGAAAAGTCTGAAAATTACTTTATGGTTTTGTGTGTGTAAGCACTTTGCTTTATTACCCGTAGCAACCAGGGGCTTGTATCACAAAGCAGGTTAACTGATGCCTGGATAACTTTGAAAATATGAAACATGGGCTGATTGTAAAATGGAACGCTGTGGGTTTTACTTAGAAAACTACATCTGGAATAGGTCTGTAAACATCTGAGATGCCCCCATTGTGGTGTTATGATTAATATTTCCATCAGTGGTCTTCTTGTCCTCAGACTTGAGCTCAACAAAAAAATCTGCGATGTTTTCAGATGTCTTCTTATGGGCCTTTAATCACAATGTATGTATGTGGATGGGTGGATCTTCATTCTACACAATGCTCATAAAAATGCTGCTAGCTCTGTCACCAGTTATACTGGCAGATGCTATCTACTAATGGGAAATTAGGTTAAATTTTGGTGACAGAAGCAATACATTTTGTCTGTGCTCACCTAAATTTAAGTTTCTGACGTGTAGGGAACGAGAAGTGTGATGTAGAAACAAAATATTCTGAGAATGAACTTTACTATGAAGTAGGAGACATCTGTTTGTAGTAATATTTCTAGAGTATGGACTTTGTATTGGGAGAGAAGGACTTGGTGTATATATATATATATATATATATATATATATATTTTTTTTTAAGATAGTTTTTTTGGGGTATGTTAGGCCATTATTTGACAGGACAGCTGAAGACATGAAAGGGGAAAGAGAGGGGGAATGACACGCAGTAAAGGGCGGCAGGTCGTCCCTGGCCCGCTGCATTGGGGAGTAAACCTTCTCTTTATATGGGCCTTATTTAACTTTTTTTCGTAGAAACTCGATATCCAGTCCCTCCAGGATTTCACGGCCTGTTTTGGAGATTGTTCCGGCCCAAAATGCCTGATGTTGCGGGAGCTTTTGTAAAAAATTGCGATAAAAGTTGCTATGTTTTTTGTATGTTTGCTGCAATGAAGTTGCGGGAGACAGAGAAAGTTGCAATTTTTTTTTTTGTATAGTTCTTTAAAAATAAAAGCAAATTTGTTTTGAGGAGAATAAAATTACTCTAGGCTGAGTTTTCCTGGTAACCTTACCAATAAGGCTGAGGATGCTGCAAATGAAAATGGCTGGTGGATTTCAGACAAAAAAAAAATATCAGTGGCTTGTTGATCTTTTCATTGGTAGTTAATTTCCTATCCTATCCTATTGTGTGTGTGTGTGTGTGTGTGTGTGTGTGTGTGTGTGTGTGTGTGTGTGTGTGTGTGTGTGTGTGTGTGTGTGTGTGTGTGTGTGTGTGTGTGTGTGTGTGTGTGTGTGTGTGTGTGTGTGTGTGTGTGTGTGTGTGTGCTCGTGTCTGCTGGGATTGGTTGAAGTTGCGGTAAACTCCAATTATTGGTCAAATTTACGGAAAAGTTGCGGTGATTGGTCAAAATTGCAAGTCGCACCAAAGTTGCAGTGATTGGTTGAATTTGCCTGAATTGGTGCTATCGCAACATCGCAAAATCCTGGCAGGACTGTATCAGACACACATTGTATCAGACACACATTATTATTCCATTTGATATTTTTTTTTAGTATTCAGATAATATTCAAATATTTAATGCTCAATTGCAGTCTTTCAACTAATATGTACTACACTACTCAGGCGTATGCATTATCAATGCTACTACCACTACAAGCAAGTGGTTGTTGTTACACGTTCTGTCCACTAGAGGGACTTCTGCTTGCAGTTTTGTTTAAGTTAATTTTCCACCACGAGCACACAGCGACAAACACAAATCAACAGAGAACTCTGTAATGAAATATTATCTAACAAGAGTAGTGAAGCCAAAACGGTGCTGTCACTACTATTTTAGTGATTTATAAGCAACCTGTTTTGTCACATTACTGAGATTACAGCTATTAGAAGGTAATATATGAAGCTAGCTCTGACAGCTGTAGGACAGCTAACATAAACTTTAGCTTTCTCCATGAAGCTCCCAGCTAAGCTAACTCTAACAGCTGAAGGGAAGCTAACATAAACCTTAGCTTTCTCCATGAAGCTCCCAGCTAAGCTAACTCAGACAGCTGTAGGGCAGCTAACATAAGCTTCAGCTTTCTCCATGAAGCTCCCAGCTAAGCTAACTCTAACAGCTGAAGGGAAGCTAACATAAACCTTAGCTTTCTCCATGAAGCTCCCAGCTAAGCTAACTCAGACAGCTGTAGGGCAGCTAACATAAGCTTCAGCTTTCTCCATGAAGCTCCCAGCTAAGCTAACTCTGACAGCTGTAGGGCAGCTAACATGAACTTTAGGTTTCTCCATGAAGCTCCCAGCTAAGCTAACATAACTATACTATACTTTTACAGCATTGAAATAGTAATGATTTTTTTACTATTCAAATTGTATTTGACTTTTGCTATTTGTTCCAACAGCCCTGAAAGACTCAGAGCATTTGTTAGCATAAGTGTTAATGAATGATGGAAGTATTCAGGTCTCATAGCCAGAAGGCACTGCTTAGCATTAAATCTGTTGTCATTGTTACAAAGAGGTTCCGAGAAGACTTGCGGACCAAGAGCACTGCTCAAAATATTTTATCATTCCTTTTTCTGTTTTGCAGCTGGTTCTGTTTTAGCTCCTTGTTGTGAGCATGCTACAAATTTTTAGCGTCTACAATTTACCAGATTCCAATTAAATAGCCTATCTATCTCTAACATTTCCCTCACAATCATTAAGTCTCACTGAAAGAGATGTTTCTGGGGTGCTCTAGATTGTTGTTATGCCGATGCTTCAACTATAACATGCAAGAAATTCCCATAGGTCAAACACAGGCAGTCACTTTATTTGTGTTTGATAGCAGGTCTGCATGGAACTTCTTGTACTGTGATCAAACATTGAAAAATGACCACATGCTGTGGAGAATTTCCATGTTAGCAAACCCAACATCGCCCCAGCAGAGAACCCCAGCTTTCTGGATCCAGGCATTAGCAGTCCAGCTAAGCTTCAGATTAATACCGAATACCACAGGCTTAATATTCATGCTTCAGTAATCTGCACATTTTGTGTCAGGTGAGCTGTGTGACTGACCCATTCTTTCAACCCATCAGGTGAGAGCACCTGCTCCTAAAACAGCTAAGGTCATTGATCAAGAGTATCTCTGATCCCATCAGCTTGTGATTCTTGCTCACCCCACAGCTCGCTCTTCTTCTCTCCTTCTATGTGTTCTAAGCTCCACTTAGTGCTCCTGCTGTCCTTATTTTATTGCTTTATCCCCAAATTCAAAAGTGCACCACATGCAGTTGGAGCTCTACCCAGTGGTAGAGTTCAATCATGGAAGTACATTTTTGTTTTGAGTCACTTAAAAAAGAAAAACAATTGGGAAAATATGGATTATGACCTTTTGAAGTTTTTCTTCATCAGTTGACATTATGTTTTAGCAGTATGCTTATTCTGGTGGTTCTGCACTTCTCATTTAGTGTGACTGATATTTAAAGCTTTAGTGCTTTAGTGACATTAATGAACGTCCGTTACATTCAAGCCGTTGCCAAATGAGTTGCTACAAAGCTAATTAAGACTATCAGCTCAACACAACTCTCTCTGTATTTCTCAGTATGACTATGTTCAGGAAATTGTGTCGTCTGGCGACTTTTGTGCGCAGAAGCTCAATTGAAGAAAATTACCTCTTCTGAAGAGTCCATCATGTTTTTTTAATCCTCTGTGTCCTCCATAGCTATTAGCAACTGCGTGGAGGAGGGTGGGGGCGAAAGTGTTGTTGTCATTACTTAGAATTCCTCATGGGGGCGACAGAAACTTTACATTTAACTTACATTTTGGTCCACTTTGTTCACCAGTTTGTTGCTAATTGTGCCTGTCTGCTGTGTGGTGCTGGGCTGTGTACCCTGGGTTTTTAGAGTTTTTTTTGCTAAAAAAACAACAACAACTGACCGCTGTGACTGGAAACATTGCAAATTAGAACATCCAAGGTCAACCAAGTTGCTGGCCAAAAAAATCAAAACAATGAGTTAAAAGACATTCAAACATCATTTTATTGTCTGTAGTCATCTCAGAAAAAAACAGTACACACACAAATGAGTTGAAGTTGAAGTTCAAGAATATCATTTTAAGATCAGGTAAAATTAAGGTTAATATTATTGATCCTACACAGATAAACTGAAGTATCACAACAGCAAAAGGAAGTACACGATGCAGAGTGCAGATAAGTAACCTAAATACCTATAATACTACATATTACTGTATGAGCATCTACAATATAAAAAATGAAGCATTGAAAATAGTGCTGTCAAACGATTAAAATATTTAATCGCAATTAATCACATTAATGTCATATAGTCCATGAGCCAGAGCCCCAAATTTGGGCCATCGGTATCATCTCCGGGGACAAAGTATCATAGTGATTTTTGGCAAGGTATACATCCCTAGTACTAGAAAAATCACGATAGCAGTGCAGGGGTGGTAGCAAAATCACTTTTTTTCAGCTCATGAAGTTACTAACCCCCTATGTTAAATTCCGTTTTTGAAATCTGGTGTTTATCTGGTTTACGCTCATGGTAGCGATATTGCCAATATTCCTTAATATGGTGCGATGATAGCTCAGTTAACAACGATAAAACACACAGATCACTTTGGTCTGGTCAATGGAACATTTGGCAACTTAATCTTATGGCGTCCATTTCGTGTTTTTCTAACGTTACTAGTTGTTACAACAGCATGTGAAAAAAACTACAAAGTTTGCTAGACCAAAAAGAATATGAATCTAAAAAACGTTAACGTAAAGCGATAAAAAAATTGACAGTGTTAACATGGGTTAGGGTTAACGCCGTTAATGACGCGTTTAACTGACGGCACTAATTGAAAAACAAAAATTGTTGGACAAAAATGATCACAAATAAGCAACAAAATGCGGAAGTGAGATACATTTTAGATGACAATAATAGCATATATTATATTATGATTCTCAGTGGAGTTAAATAATTAAATATTTTAAAAAGAACAACATTTATTGTTAAGGTTGCGAGCGTTTGCAGTGAAATGAAGCAGATGGACAGCTGATTTCTGTCTGTCACTGACACAAAACATACACACGTGTGTGTGTGTGTGTGTGTGTGTGTGTGTGTGTGTGTGTGTGTGTGCGCGTGCCAGCCATATGCTCCAGTTTGTATGTTTCTATCATCCAGCGGTCCAGATGGCGGCTGCTCTAATGCCACTAGATTAGCTGGGATTAAAGAAACGGGACCAACTGACTCTTGTTTCCCATCCTTTCTCTGCCTCAATGTCAGTCATCTTCTATTTATGCTCAGGTATGACCCAGTCCGCCAGCATGTTTTTGGGACTTTGTGAGTCATATATGGAAGCATAAACAAGAAGCTGACAGTACAGCTTAGACATTGTGTTGGCAAATAGAGTACAATGTAAGTATATCTGTCAGGTACAGGAACTCTTGACTGTAAGTTGTTCTGTGTTATGGTTGCATCATGTAGAAGGACTCTTCCCGCTAGTGAAAACACAGAAATATGTCACTGTCTTTGTTTATACCAGAACAATACATCCAACCTTAAAGCCTACTCTTACATGCTTCTGTTACTTTATTGTTACTCTAAGAACAAGGTTGGTAAGATGAGATTTTCTTTATATGATCAACTCTCAAATAATATACAGCTGGACAGATTATTTTATTTAATATTTCAAAAGGAGATTTCTTCTTTCTTTTTTTTTTTACCACTATCAGGAATGCATCTATTGCTTGCTTCCTTTGGGTTGTAAAAGTGCATTAGCTGACGTCACGCACCCTCTGGTTTGAATTTAATTGGGTTAAAAAAATGTTAGCACAAGTCAAAAAGAGCACCCTGCTTGTCATCATATCAATTAGAGGTTTTAGTTATAGACATAATCTATGGTTAAGTATAAAAATATATATATATAATAGCAGGACAGTGTGCTTTATATACAGTAATACAATAAAAAATACAAAAAGACAAGGTTTTCATATAAATACTAAATGGCCTGTAATTATTACTGTAAGGGAAGAAAGACAGTAAATGATTTTTAGGGAAGGTTTCTTTTTTTTTAAATAATGGAGTATACGCAGTTTTAAAACCTATATATTTTAATGTTTTTCCCATTTCACAAATCAAGAGGAAAGACTAAATGGCAAGAATAAAGTAAGTAAGTAAAAATTAAAATGCAAATACATAAAAGAAGAAGAATGACCAAAAACAGAATAACAGGCATGAGGGTGGGAAATTAATTAATTAAATAGATAAAAGAGAAAGGAAAAGGCAAAAGGCCCAAAACACATAAGTGTAGCTGTCCATTTGAATGACAAAAAACATCTGTTTAGACATTTCTTTCCCCTGATTAGTGCCTGTGGGTGGCAATATGAAAGCCTTCTTTGTTGTTAGCATGGTGCTCATTCTAATTAAATCTATAGGGACTGTAGGTTGTAATGCAGACATTACAGTTACAGCCAAAGTGATCACATACGACAATATTAAAGGATAGTTTTGATTGATGTAACACTGCAAAGTTTTCAGATAACCCCAAGGTTAGGATTTTATGATAGCAGGTGGAACAGACAGACAGACAGGATGCTTTATTGGTCAAACAACAAAGGCAATTGTACACAAGGCAGTTGAGTTGTATCTCTTAGCTGCGGCAGTGTGTTAGTAGGCTACATCAACAAGTCTTATGTACTCGTGCCTGTCAGCCTTATGGCAGCCAGTGTGACGTGGTAACTGACAGGTAATCCCTCCTGTGACGGATCTCTACCCTACAGTTTAGTCAACAGATAGAAACAGGTGGATTAGCCCTATAAAAGGAGGGAGAAGACGTGACACTGGCACACAACCATAGGAAGTGAGAGACAGGGACAGACGAGTGCCAGAGCAAGTCAACTGAAGCGACAAGTGGAAGTTATTGCGGCAGTATCCTGAGTTTGTCTTTGGTGCTTTCAAGCAGGAAAAATGACTATTATCAGAATTACCAGTCCGTAAGTACACACCTGTTTACCTGTTAATAAGCAGAGATATAGCACAGCAGTGGTTAAGGATGGTTTACTGGTCTGAAATATTTTTATTGAGCAGATTTAAAGGGACTGACACTTGATACTGCACAGATCTGGTTGGTAGCAGTTTCATATAGGAACTATTTTCTTTCTAGTATAGTTGTACACAAAGATAGCAAAATATGTGGTTTGCCTTGTTTAATGCTGCCATACACATCATAATCTTAAGCCTTACGTTGCAGGAAGTCCTAGCTGGCAATTATAGGACAGTAAGTCAAGTCGTAATGAGCATCGGTCTGTTTCTCTAGGGAACTCTGCAAAAGCTCCTTAGCCTGCTGGCTAGAAGCTAGCATATGTTTACATGTGACTCATCAGATTCTGACGCCATGAATCCGTTACTGAGGTGACCGGACCGGTTGCATGTCTGCTTTTAGTGTGTCAGAAAATCTGTAGATTCAAATTTAATTATTTTCTTGTGTTTCAGAGTGCCAACCGTTCCAGTGAAGAACCTGAATGGATCAAGTCCTGTCCACCCTGCGCTGGCAGGTACATTATTTCTCATTACCTTGAAATCAATCAGAAGTACTTCCTTTAAAATAGGTCATGAGTTCTACTTGTAAGACTTTGAAGAGGCATCTCATTTGTTAAAGTTTGTTGTACTTAACAGCTCTTTAAAGAAATGTTTAAGTGGCACTGATGTACTACCGTACAGACGCCACAATAAATGTCATTTGAGTCATCACTAGACTAAATCCACATACCTTATGAGTATGGTTAATAGATAATTTCCTGGGTAAAGAGCTCATCACGTGTTGAGTAATTCTCAAATACAGTGTCTAACATCCCCCCTCTGCTGGCTGTATCCAGGCATTACAGGCATCCTGATGAGCGCAGCAGGACTTCCTGTCTGCCTGACCCGCCCTCCCAAGTTGGTGCTTCATCCTCCACCGGTCAGCAAGAGTGACATCAAGCCCGTCTCCGGCCTGGGCCACTGCTGTCGCAAGACCACAAAGAAACAGGCTCGCAAAGGTGGGTTTGATGATAAAGTCTGCTTCATTTTCCCCCTATATGCAGTCATACCTATCCAATGCATTTTGGTCATAAACAGATCTTCATACTTTGTGTTCCGTCACGTAGGGAAGACCCCTGAGGAGGTGGTGAAGAGGTACCTTCAGAAAGTCCGTAATCCCCCGGAGGAGGTGAGTTCTCCTTTATGATTATTTGGATTTCATTCTTTTGAAAACACCTGGCTGAACAACATCTTTCGTACTTGTTTTGCACTCAGGACTGCACCATCTGCATGGAGGCCCTGGCCGGACCATCGGGCTACAAAGGCCCAGGCGTGGGTGGCATCTCCCGAGCCGAGTCGGTGGGCCGCCTGGCACAATGTGGTCACCAGTACCACCTTCAATGCCTCGTTGCCATGTACAACAATGGCAACAAGGATGGTAGCCTGCAGTGTCCCACCTGCAAGACCATCTACGGAGTCAAGACCGGCAACCAGCCCCCGGGCAAGATGGAGTACCATGTCATCCCCCACTCACTACCTGGCCATCCGGACTGCAAAACAATCCGGATAATTTATAACATCCCTCCTGGCATTCAGGTAAAGTCTCACCCATGCTTACATGACACTATCATCTAAATGATGAATACAGGGAGCGTTACTGGTTTTGCTTGAATAATTTAATTGCTGACTTGCTGTTTAGGGCCCAGAGCACCCAAATCCAGGCAAACCCTTCACTGCCCGTGGGTTCCCCAGACACTGCTACCTCCCTGACAGTGAGAAGGGACGCAAGGTAAATGAGAACTTTTCTCTATTGCCTGTATGGTTTGAAGCTAATATGACTGGACACTGCGTCATCTTTTCTTTCTTCTTCTCTTCTCCAGATTCTGAGGCTTCTACTGGTAGCGTGGGACCGCCGGCTCATCTTCTCTGTGGGTACGTCCAGCACCACAGGCGAGTCAGATACAGTCATCTGGAACGAGGTGCACCACAAAACAGAGTTTGGCTCCAACCTGACGGGCCACGGGTACCCCGACCCCGGCCACTTGGACAACGTTCTGGAGGAGCTCAAGGCTCAGGGCATCACAGAGGAGGAGTGCCTACCGAGAGACTGAACGGGGACATTCACACACAATCCTGGGAAGGGATCCACAGCTGGACAGAGGAATTATTTTCAAAGTCTGATTAAAAAAATAATAATAATAATAATGTACCGAAACAACTTTACTCACCAGAGATGGAAAACAACTTCTTAAAGCAAAACTCTTTGCTGACAATAAAATGTCTCCTATGACTGCATGAGTCAGTTCCGATACGTGGGAAATAATGTTGTTCTCCCGATGCAGTGTCAAGATCGCAGATGATAGTTAGTGAGACAATTAAGACCACTGTGCACATACAAGTAAGTGTTAGATTTAAAAAGGAAAACTGTGAGACTTCATATCAAGAATGTAACTTAGTGAATTTTGCTGAATTGAAGTGTTTACCACGCTTACTACTGCTGCTGCTATGTGGAACTGAAAGAAAAGAAGTGGAGGTCTGTACGTTTTGTCAAGTGTAGTCCACAGGCAGAAGGAACTTGTCACTGCAGATAAATATTTCAAGTGTATAACTGGATATCTGAGCATGAATATTTGCTGACCTCTAGTGGTACTTTTCCAGAACTACATTCCTTTTTAGGTTTAATTTTTATTATTCAATTGTATTGCTGTAAATTATGAATACTTGATATATTATATGATATTGATTCCATTCTATCATGTTTTTTATAATTTAATTTTGTTTTATATGGTGTGTTTCTTTGCATTGTTTTGGGGTGTGGCGTGACTGAGATGTGGGGTGAAGTTAAGATAAACTGCTGGTGTACCAGAGTTTGCCTGACACTTTATATGCCATATACCAGCCCCCTTTCTTTAGAAAAAAAAAAAAATCATTTTCAGTATTTTGTATTTGATAGGTTCACAAACTGACATTCCTTAATTGTTCTGCCCTCAGAGCATGGGTGCATTTAATAGCTTTCTATGTCTTCTTGTATCTGCATTAATGTTAAGGACTGATAGAGGAAAAGCTACTATGGATTACACCATTCCCCCCCTGGAGGAGTAGATTCCCAAAAAGCTAGGATTGGACCTCCTGCTTGAGCTCAGATTTGCACAGAGCTTTCTACTTAGTATCAAAAAGAACCAGACAGCTTATATCTACTGTTTAATTGTGTAGGATACACACACCAGCCTCAAATGCTCTAATCACAATACAAAATGTGCTCACCAATTGTTTCTGTCATATTAAGTTTTTGTCAGCAGGTGCAGAAGATTATCTCTTGTTGTGGATCCAGCTTTGGCCAAAATGGTCCAGTCAGTTTGCATTCGGTCCATTGTGGACCGCTGTATGATGAGGTACGTGTACAGTATGTGTTGACATACTGATGTAGGCCAACTTTAAAAGCATTTATACTTTATGATACTTTATGTATGCACTGTACTGTATGTATGTGTTTTATGTGCACAAATTTGCATTAAACATTTTTCTAAGGTTCAATGAGATAACAGAACTTTATGCCGCTTTACTCCTTCATTTTATGTAAGGTTGATTTACGCGATGTTTCTTTAAGTCCATAAATATGCCAGCTGTTATTACTTTAAAGTAAGACTATGTAACTTTTGATAAACAGGCACTGTGAATACTAATGGCAAATACAAGATCATCAAGTAGTAGTAGATCAACAGTAGCACAGTAGAGAAGGATCCATTTGATTGATTGATATTCATGGAGAGATTAAATAAACTGACAACAAAGAATGCAGGTATTAGTTACAGTATGCAGCACAGGATGTATGAAATGCAAGCAACTTGCATAAAGTGCAGCGGGATTATTAAATTGAAAAATTAGAGATAACAGATATTTTTTCTTGTCTTTTTACTGTTCTATGTAATACTCCGGTTTATTTTGAATTTGTCATCCTGCAGCGACACATTGCGGTCATATATTTCTACTGATTTATATTGGACATAGCCTACTGTATATTTTCAGAAAGATAAAATCATATATTCTAGTAAAGCATGGCATCACCGTGCAGTTCCTCTATGCACTTTCCATAGCCATGGCCATCTTAAAACTACAGTGGTCACATTCACTTTTTGCAAAGATTACTGTGTTATAGAGAGTTCATTTTCAGTTACAGAGACATTTTCTTCCATCATTAAAATTTATAAATAGATCCTGGTTAGTCTTTCCATATAGTTAAATTATACAATGAAGTGTGATTTTACAGATCACCCACATTACTTCAAGAAATGAGTGGTGGGTAACCAGTTTATCTGTAGATTAGTCTGGCTCCTGGATTAGTAGTCTGGATTAGGCTACTTCCACTTTAATGAATGAAAAAATTTACGGAGATAGTTAAGCACAATTATAGTGGTCCCCAGCAAGAGGATTTAGTCACGATGTTGAAATAGGCAAGGGTTAGTATGTCAGGGACTATTTATTTAAACACATGCATTTAAGTTTCAGTTAATGTCTTATTTCAGACAATGTGAAATATGTGAAAAAAACACCTTCTAAGCCAAAAGCAGCAATCCCAACCAAAAAAAAAAAAAAAAAAAGGTTACCTTCAGGAGGTGATAAATATGACTATATCCACCGGAGTGAAAAAACAAACACACAAAAAACCTTTCACGACAACTTTCATTTGCCCTTCAAATTCTGTAACGGCGGAGCTTAAAACATTTGTCTTAAGTGACAGGTGTGAGGGATTGGGCAAAGCCGTCAATTTAGTATCAAAATGCACCGGCCGCCTGTCAGGGTGCTGTGGAGCAGATGGGTTAAGGGTCTAATCAGGCCAGACCTGAGTTAAGACAGACTGACAACAACTAGTGGCACATTTGAAGATGAAGTGATGGTGGGTTTGTGTTTTGGTGCATTACCACATCTGCACATTATGGGGAGGCAAAAGTAAAGTGGAATGAAAGACATGAAAAGACAAATCAGGAGGCAAAATGCTCCATGGAAAAGGGGATTGGGTTTTTACTGTCCATGTATTTGTGTAAAAGACAGTGTGGTTTTGATGGACTAATATTCTTTAAAAAGAAAAGGTAACAGGTAGGTAGAAAGAAAGGGAGCAAGGGACAAGGGGTAATAAATGCACAGAATATATTAGATTAGGTTGCTTGAGATGGGAGTAGACAAAGACCCTTGCTGAGAACTAAATGGGGGAGGGGTCTCCAACTGGTAGGGAAACCCTTCCTGCAGGGGTCCATTGTCTACAACCCCAGGCTACGAATAGAAAGCTGATTACAGCATACAGTGCAGTCAGCATTTTGTATTCGGTTGCAGGGGTACCTATGGTTGATCACCACATGTTGCCATTTTGTCTGATATGCCTCCACCCTGTTATTTCCACCCAACACAGTGTTTCCCAGTTATTCAGTGAAAGGTTTTTGCTTTTGCCTTTTAGGTCTAAACTGCAGACTGCAAGTGTTTTCTCTCTTCTACATCATGCCAGATGAAGCTAATCCTCCCTCTCTCCTCCTCAAAATGATTTGTCTATTATTAAAAGCTTTTAAATGGAGCAGTGTGTTGGCTGAGGATCAAATTCAGTGCCTTGTTACCAGGGAAACATACCCTCAGCTCTCCTTTTTCTCTCTCCAGAGGCTCATATTTCAAAGCTGTCAGCAATCTCATGCACTCACACTGCTGCCTTTCAGCTAAAAGCTTTTTGTGCTACCAGTGGAGCAGTGTGGAAGGGAAAGGAGGTGGATGGGAGTGGTTAGAGGAGAGGGAGGGAAAATAAAGTACCACCTTCGCCGTTACCAAGGCAACTTGATGTCACGGTGACATCACGCACCACTAAAAGCTTTTAACCGGATTCCTCTCCCGCCTTAGGCCCCATTTTGAGTCCTCTTTCAGCTAGGCTAGGGGGAAGGGCACAGGCAGGACGGCGTGTGTGCCTGCTTGCATTTATCACTCCCTCACTGCAGATCCATCACAGCTCTCAGCACAGTAAAAGACTTTCAAATTCACCCACTAAAGATCCTGTTTCTGCAAACCCAGCCAGCACAGGCCAAGAGAAAGCATTTAAAAAAATGGCAACAGAGGATGGTTTCAGCTACCTCATAGCAGGTCATAGTGAGAAACACAGGCGGGCCCCGAACTGGACCGACGGTGAAATGAAAGCCCTCCTGTACGTGTGGGAGGAACACCACAACGAACTGAAAATGAGCAAGAGGAACGCCAAGGTTTACGAGAAGATGTCCCAGAGATTTTTCCAGCTGACTGGAGAGCAGCGTTTCAAAGAGGAGATCAAGATGAAAATCACCAACATGTCATTTCAGTACAGGCAAGTGCACCAGAACCAAATGTCCAATTAGAGGTATGACTTCACTCCAGCTGTTGCTGCATGACTTTAAACATCTATTTTTGATCCAACAGGAGACTGAAAACTGTAGCTGGTGAAAGTGGGGAGACGCCGGACTGGCCGTATTATAAGGCCATTGAGAAGATCCTCTCCAAGCCGCTGGAGAACGGGCGGGTGACCTCTTTGGAGTTCCAGGCCTCTGTTGGTCCATCTACTTCCTCCCAGTCTACAGACAACCTGGTGCCCCAGTCAGAGGATGGGATACTGGGATTTCTGCCAGAGTACACAGGCTCCTCAGATGAGATGGAGATAAAACAAGAGCTGGACTCTTTGAGCTCTGACAGTGAGCACACACTGGGCTCCAGGTAAAAAAGAACTAGACAAGACATATATTGTGTTGGTGTGTGTGTGTATGTCACTGATAAAGGTAATAACAGTTTGATGAAGTGACCTTTGTATTCTATTGTGTCAGGGAAGCAATCCACCTAAAGTTGTTCAGTTCAGCTGACTGAATGCCCTGTATACATGCATCAAAAAAATGCTAACTCTGCAAACCATATTGTGAAGAAATCAAAATTAGTTTCTAGAATACATGTTTTTTGAATATGCATTCAAATTAAGCATATAATAATTTTGTATCAATGATAATGTATATTTTTGAAGAAGATAAAAAAACTCAAGCTCAGTTGTCATAGAGCTGGTTAGGGTATTCCAAAACTAAGATGACAGTTACTCTGCTAAGCTAGGCTAAAGTTATCTTTTTAGCTAGTTTACCTAGTTTTTTATTCTCCATGACTGGACATAGCTGTGGTCTTATTTACATAGAATAACAAACTGAATTACTATAATGTTAGTGCATCAATATTGATATGTTTTAATTACAGGAAACATGAAAAAATGGTAAATTTAACTTCAGGCTAAAGATTAGCCGTGGTTATCTTCAGCTAGCTATAGCTGGATTTGGCTCTCTGCTCTAGCATCAACTGTGTAGTTTACTGCTTGGTTTTTAACTGTATTTTGTAGTAATGAAAAGATGGGGGAGTGAATTTACTTGGACGTGACATCATCAGCTAGCTTTAGCTTTTGGCTGTCTTGCTTTTGCTTAGCTATGCAGTTGACTGTTTGGTTCGGTGTTTAGCTGCGTTTAGTAATTATACTGTACATATATGACATAATATATACTTTATGTCTATCTGGTTCATTTGGTCTTAATATTTTGACTTAATATGCAGTTACTAAGCCCCTGTACATGGGGCACATGCTCAACTAGCCGAGCCACTAGGGCACCAGAACCAATTCAATAAGTTTATTAACCCTCCTGTTGTCTGCGGGTCTAATTTGACTCCTTTCCAAAAAGTTTCTATATCAGAAATTTGGGTTTCTTTCAAACAAATTTTCCAAAAAAGTAACGTGGATAGTTCCCAACAACACTTCTCACAAGTTAAATAAATAATCCGTTCACTACTTTTTTGTCAATTTTATAGCATCTGGAGAAAAAAACAATTGGTTAAAAAATTAAAAATAAAAGTGTAAAAAAAGAGAGAAAAATGTCAAAAGTGACCAAATGTCAAATAAAGTGAAAGAAATGTGAAAAGATGTTGTAAAAATGGAACAAAAATGTCAAAAAAGAGACAAATGTAAAAAAAAGAAAGAAAAACCTTTAAAAATTTGGGGAAAGAAACCATGAAAATTTCAAAACGCTCAGAAAAAGTTGACAAATGTTGAAAAAGTGACAAAATTATTGGGGGAAGCCACAAAAGGGTCGAAAAAGACGACCATAACCTTGATAAAAGGGTTTTCCAGGTCGGTGGGAAGACAATACGAGGGTTAAGCCTTTTTTTGTTATAAAAATTATAATACTTTTGGTACTGTATGACTCTGGCTTTGGGAGAGGTTGCTGATGTAAACTAACTACCAATGAGCTCTTGCACCCAGAGGTGATCTGATCTATCACAAGTCACTGCCTGCTCTAAAAGACCCATTCTCTGTTCTCCAGCTCTCACCCTACTTCAGCCAGAAAAAGACATGCCAACAAGCACCTGTCCATGAAGAGAAAGAAACTGCGAGTGATGCAGGCCATGTTCCAGCAACAAAAAAGGTCGAGCCGGGCCATAGAGGAGACGTGCAGGGAGGTCCGTCGAGTCATGCACCAACAGAACCTCCTCCAGGTCCAATGTCTGCAGCTGCAGGAACGTATGATGAACCTTCTGGAGAAGATGATCCAGCCTCCGTCCGCCATGTCAGCATAATGGAGTCAGAGTGGGGTCAAAGATCAAGTGAAGCCATGACATGTGAGAGTTATAGTTGTCTGGGAGAGATTATGATCTTGCCTCACCTATAGCCTTGTTGAAGCAAGAATAAAGCATATTTATTTTGGATTTCAGTTTTACATGGAACATTTTAAGGTTTATTGTGTTGCATACCCTATCTCACAGTGTAGCTCCTATCAGTGTAGAGATGGCATATAGAGGTACAAAAATATACTGTTATGATGTTTTAAGGTGTCATCAGCCTGAATATCATTAATGGAAGATGACCATTGTAATAACCATAATGACATATGCTGGCACTTTAGCATCTAACGTGCGTCAGGCCCCAATGTGAGCCTTCATTGTAGGGATAGCTGTATCAGCTGTCACTGTGGGAACAACAGGCTTGCAAAAACAGTCATTTTGTCACTTCATTTTTTCACTGTGCCAAGATAATTACAAATTGCAACATTTGATGCCAAAACAGGACAATTTTGAACATTATGAACCAGAGGATGAGGCAATAATCCCTGCTATTATTGAAGTAATTGGAGGTAATCTGTAAACAAATGGCAACATGACCAACATGAATTGCATTTCCTTTTTGTGATCAATAGCAGCACAGACAGTATTGACAAAAACCTGCTGGCCTACCATATCCCACGTATGAGACAGAATTGCTTCTTACCTTGATTATACAATATTATACTGATGTGTCTGTACAGAAAACAAATCGAAAGACATGAGCTTCTTATAATGAAGGTAATCAAAATCATACAAATAATAAAATCAGACAAATATTGAGTCCACTGACTCATTTTTCATATCCAACTTCAAATTGTGCGTCACTGTGGCCACACATATTGGCTCTCTGTCTGTACACTAATTGAATTGACTACGGACAAACAATAGTTTAATCACGGGTGAAATTGTGCTTTTAGCATTACATATAAATGCAAACTTCGAGAGAGAAACAGAAAACGTTTTTTTTCACTTTAATATGCAAAAATGTCCTGTTCTCATTTGCATTTCTGCTGAATAAAACAACACAGTCTCTTATTTGTTGTCTTTTAATTGTTACTGCAGAGGACTTATTGAAATGCCAAATACACAGAAGGTAAGGCCTAATAGAGCCAAAGGTTAAGGCATTTGCCTTTGTGTCTATTTTAAAAGGATTTGGAGAAACTGGGGATTAAGTTAGTTCCGTGAAACACTACACAAACTCCATGGAAGCCATTACTTCGTGAAAAAGCAATACGCTATTTATAACTATTTATCTTTCATCAAATGACTGTCAGTCATTTACTCTTTTTTGCAAAGGGGTAGGCTGAACCTGTGTAGTAAACCATGTCCGTTGCAGCCCTTTGACCAGAGTGGTATTGACAAACCATGCATCCACAGTCAAGTGCTGCTGCTCCAGTGTGGAAGAGCTTGGGTAAGATTTATATTTAAAACGCAACGTACTCCACCGTGGCATGTTTCCGGGATAAATATATAGCTTACAAAGTGGTTTCAAACACAGTTTTTCTACATTTAAATGGCGTTGTTTACTTTAAAAACTCGTTTCATGTGATTTACTTAAGCGCAAAATAAAGACCGTCAACTGTCATCAATATTAGCCAATAGCGTCGCTCCGAGCGTTTGAATATTGAAAATGACGGGCGTGGTGATTGGCCAGAAAGGTACGTCACATGTTCTCGAGACGTTACGCTGTCATGGTTACAATGAAAGACGCTTTGTGATCTCCGCCGCGGTGGACGAGTGGAGGGTGGTCGTGTTGCTCTCGCGCGTTGACATATGGACTACTGAATCACAACAGGGAAATAGTGCTTTGATTTATTTAAAAAAAATGGACGATTAATGTGAAAAATGGAATGTTTGGACGTGTAGTAGCGTGAATATAATCGTTTACCGTTTTTGTGGAACTCTTTAACCCTGGAAAAGGTAACTTAAAAAGGTATTCCTCACGCAGCCTCGTTGTGGCGATAGTTTCAGATAAATTAGCTAAGTGCGAACGTAACATCGGTTTAAACTATTTCTGTTTATAACTTGTACAAAATAAAGAAGCCACAGGTTTTCGTCAGGTGTTTTCGGTTATGAAAGTGTTTAACTTGTGTGGTTAGTAGAGTATCGGAACATTTAAAAACCTCGGTTGACCGAAACTAAAGAGTCTGGTTGTGATTAAAGTGTTGTTGGTGAGTAGGGGGCCAGCTGGCATTCTGTTTTGGGGGAGTGGGTGGAGGGGTGGTTACGTTGCAAGCTGTGTTCTGGCGTAAAAGATGTCTGTCTAATCTCTGACAGATAATTTCTAAAATAAGATTGATAGTTGTCTTTAATTTGATTTATAATTTACTTTTAGTTGAAGTAAAAAAAAAAAAACAGCCTGCCTCTTATTATTGTTTGCTTTAAAGTACGTATTATAAAGTGGATTTGTAATTCTGTTTTGAACAAATGGTCTCAACAAAAATGTGTATTATTTAATTATAAAATAATGATATAACATGATTAAACTGTGTAATGTAGAGCTGAAACAATTAGTCGATTAATTAGTTAGTTGATCACCAGGAAATTAAATAGCTACAATTCTGGTCATTGATTAATTAAGGTCAGTTTTTTGAGCAGAAGAGTCTAATTTAACTGGTAACAGCCTCTCAAAAGTGAATATGCCCTACTTTATTTAGTCTCAAATGGTTTTCTCAAAGCTTTTTCTGTTTAGATATAATATCAGGAAACTGTGATGGGTGTTTTTCACTATTTTGACAAGACCATACTCAATTCGTTGGCAAATAATTTGACAGCTTAAGTAATAATGAAGTAAGTGTTGCAGCCGTAATATTGACTTAATGCTTCAAATTAGTATTTCACCACAACATGTCTTTGTTGAAAGCTGATGGATAACTGGATTATTCTGCAATTCTATGTGATAATCTGGGGTTGGTGCTGTTCTTATGTAGTATAATTTCACGTATGGAAAACAAATTGCTTTCTTTCCTTTTTGCTAACTTTGTGTAACTGTAGGATGACAACAACACAATAGTGTTGGCAACTTGCAAGTGTTTCAGTTCCCACACACTGGATGTCACAGCGCCCTACAATAAAGATGAGGATACAGGGGCAGCCTGAGGGCGCAAGGAGGCGTCTGGATTTAAATGCAGTGGGTGAGCTGAGGGGTGTGGAAATCATCCGCGGTCGGGCAGGATATGGATTTACTATTTCAGGGCAGAGGCCATGTCTGTTGAGTGGCATCCTGGAGGGAAGCCCTGCTCACCTGGTGGGACTCAAACAAGGGGATCACATCATGGCCATCAACGGAACTGACGTGTCCACTGCTTTGCATGAGACTGTGGTGCAGTTGATTGGCAGCTGCAAAGGACCCTTGCAGTTGGTAGTGCATGCTGCAAGCCGAATCATGGGAACCCCATTCTTAATGATGCAAAATTTGGGATTGGCCAGAAAAATGGTATTTACCAAAAGGCAGGTGTTCTACGCACTATCTCATATGATTCAAGCAATTCCTCCTTTAACTCAAATCATGCTATCAGCACCAAACAGAGGCCGGTGTCAGAGCCTGATATGTCACAATGGTCACAACAGTGGAACTCTTTAGCTGAGCAGCACAATGAGGAAACGTCCAAAGTTGGGGACACAGACTCTGTGTTTACAGACACAGAAGAAGCTAATTCAGACTGGAGTATGTTAAACATGATCTTGGTGGTGGGCTACCTGAGCTCCACAGAGCTGATTTTAAACACTACAGAATCGGAGGAGGACTGTTTAAAAGCCATTCAGGAGCGAATACGACTGTTGGGAACAGAGCAGAATACTCATACTCTGGTGATGATGAAGATCATGTTTGACTGCATCCGACTTTGTGACGATGCAGGAGCTGTTTTGGCAGCCTTTCCTGCTGAGAACCTGGTTTTAGGGGCTGTGTGTGCTGAAGACCCTCGTTTTTTGTGCCTGGTCACTACAGCACATGTAATCAATGGCCATGTACCAGAGGAGGGTCCTCTGCGGGCCTCCTGCCATGTTTTCTTCATCGACCCAGAGCTGGGAAACCACGAGGACCATGTAGGCATTGCAGGACGCTTTGGCTTCGACTGCACTCCAGATCCAGATGCCTTGGGATGCCTGGAATTTCCTCAGACTCCACCAGACGTCCTTCACTTTGTCACAGTCCTGTACAGTGACATGGGGGAGGCTGTGGAGAGGCTTCGCCTCAAACTGGACATGGAGGCTCAGCGGCAAGCCAAGGAGAACGACAGCACAGGAAAGCAAGGCAGCGCCAGCAGCAATGGGGACAGTGGAATTGGAAATGCGTCGCCCCCTGAGGAGAGAGCGGACAGGGATTTCCCTTCTGCAATCCGAAACCACCCTGGGGCCCACCTCCCCAGCTGTCCATGGGATTATCCCATGGCTGAAGACCTCACCCCAATAAACCTCTCCAAGAAAGGCCAAAACCTGAATCTAGAGAACAGTGCCAGCACACATTCCCTTTCAGAGTCACTACCTGGCCCTGATTCTCTTCATAGCTTTTATGGAGGTCCCCCACCCAGGCTGGAGTTCCAGTTTAAGCCCCCACCACCTCTGCCTTTGGGTAAAAAAGCAAACATCTTTAAAGACCCTCTCAGAGGTAGCCAAAGGTGGTTCTCTAAGCCAAAGTGGCCTAAAGTCCTGAGCAGTGAACCAGACCTTCTGGTGACCAACAACTGGGCCTCCATTGTTAGCACTGGCACAAATAACCTGCCCCCCCCTATGAGCCAAATCCCCTCAGACAGGTACTGCTCAGCAGATGTCATGATGCTCCCTCCCAGAGAGGACTGGACCAAAAAGCTTCTTGAAGAGAGAGAGAAACAGCAGAAAGATGGTGGTATCAAAAATGTAAGTAAGACACTTTTAAAAACTAAAACACTAAAATCTGCAGCATTTAAAGCCTGTAGTCTGGTTGTGACCAGTTCAACCAGACAATTATTTTTCACTTTGTTTTGTCTTATCTTTTATTTTTAGAAGCCAGAAGAGGTGAAAAAAATATGATAATTAATGATAGCAAAGGCAATGTTTTGGGAAGTCTGACAAGATAAATATAATTTTGTGCAGCAGAAATATTGTGTGTATATATATATATATATATATATATATATATATATATAAATATTGTATTTAAATATTATATATTATTGTCTGAAAGATTTACTTTAGTGACATTAACCGGTCAGTCGATGCCATTTATTTTACTGCTTTGCAACAATGAGGGGAACCAGCTTACACAACAGTAGATGCTCTGCTATCTTTGCTGCAATTTGAATATGTGAAAAGGTATGGATTGGTAATGTTTTAATCATAGGTGAAAACTTTTGACCCGTAGCTATTTATGTTACCTAAAATCTTGGTTTTGTGTATTTTTGGATTTTGAATACTAGTGCAAAGTTTTGCTCACATGTACTATTTTCGTGCTGGTCATTTCTTAGCCATGTGTTGATGAGAAACAATTTCATTGTAAGCACAATCCCACTAAGACATCTGTTTCTGTACTTCATTCATGTTTAACACAGCTACACAGGAAGTATTAAATGGTCACATGAAGTAGAGTTTCCAGACACTGAGAGGGTGTGAGTAAGCCGGACTTTAGTGGCCCCTGAAATGAAATACAATACCACTTTTTCAAGAGTCAAATGGTGCGGAGTGTGAATTGAAATATCCAAAAGCACCTGTTTTAAGTCAATGTAGTCATTGTCATAAACATGCAGAGAGGGAAACAGATTTATTGTCCTCTCTGCCCACAAGATGGCCCTGTGTATCCATATAGTCCCTAAAATGAGGCTCCCTCAGGAAATCAATTATGTGTATGCATTATCTTTGAATTCATTTATTTCAGCCATTGGGATCAATCCAGTGAGTTGACATGTAAGCAGAAATGTTTTTGTAAATACCAGTAGCTAAAAATAAAATTCTGGGCATTTTAGTTTATGTCCAAGTCAGCTATAAAATGTGTAGTTTTTTAACCTTATTTTTACAGCATTTATTGGTGTTTTCAACCTTATTTTAGCAAAGTGGTTTAGCTGTGTTTATGAATCGGAAGTAGATTGTGCTCTTGTTCCCCAGCTTGCAATAGATCAGAAAAGAGTCAATCTTGCACAGGAAGCCAAGCAAATTACAGGGTAGAGACCATGTCATGTAGTGGTAAATATCTGCAATTTTTAAACTCTTGTTCAAACATTAGGCACAGCCTCTCCAAAGAATTACGGTGGCTTGTGAAACTAATAAGGGTGTTGATTATGCTGTCTATGGTATTGGTAGTTGTATTTTTGCTAATCTGTTTCTCCTTTATTGTCATAGAGCTCCAGGTTTTGGGGTATGGGTGTTGGCCGTGCCTCTAGACGCCGCTCTGCCAAACGTCTCAGCCTGGCACGTTCACTGGACGACCTGGAGGTAGGCAACACGTTTTGTTTATTTCATTGGTTTTCTTCAGAGGTTTAATTCTTGTTATTTTTCTCATTTGAATCACAATAGTCAAGCTTTTAATTAGATTAATTTGTCATTGTTTGTTTAGAAAATGAAAAATCATCAGTGGTTTTTAGTGGTCTGCTACACTAATGTGGACATTCAGTTGAACCATTCCCTTTCTCATTCTGCTCCACTTTCCGTTCTTTTTTGACCTTTCATTTCCGTTGCCTTGAACTCTTGAGTTTGCTTCTACATGCCCGGGGTGGCTCACAAAGTGGTCTTTGTGTGGGCCAGAGGCGTGGTCCTGTTTGTTTGGCCTCGCTAATGAGCACTGCTGCACGACTAAATGTCATGGTCACATTTTCTCATATTAATGTTGCTGAGGAACTCTCTGCATGCATGCAGTACTCATGCACACTGATTTACATTCACACAAAAAAACATGCACACATCTCATGATTTTTCTGAAAGCACACAAACAGACACAGAAACAAACCAACAAGTGGCATACTGTTTTGTGTGTCCACTCATTAGACAACAGTCACAACCGCAGACCACACTTTGTACTCAAAGAGGCACACCACCACAACACACACTAAACAGTACTGTTGTTGAAAAGCCCTAGAATCGGAACAGGTCTGCTCATGATGTACAGCCACAGGATTAAAGATGATTATAAAGGATAAAGTGGCATCGCCCACCTAAACTTTTACACAAGTTGTAAATCATGCATTTTTGTTTGGTTTCTGTGTTTCAAGTCAGCTAATCTCACCTCGCTTTGTTTTTCTGTTGGTTTGGTGATGTGTTTCATTATATTTAGTTGCTATGGTTATGGCATCCCAGCAGTTGCAACTTAGTTTGCATCTGTCAATAGTATAATTACTTTTAAGTTCACAATCATCCCCAACAACTGAAGCAGCTGCATTAGTAAATAAAAAGTTTAGGATGTATAGAACTAAGAAGCTTTAGATTGCTTTAATAATTTTTCTATTTTTTTACTTATATTTTTCATGGGACATTGGCTGGATAGAAAGCTGGCTGCTTTTTTTAACTTGTTTTTACTGTGTGGAGTTCTCTTTCTTAAACCTTGAGTTTGTTTTGTTACACAATGTTTTGTGCATGTGTATTAATACCTGGACTTCACACTTATCTCAGGAACTGCTACACCACAAACAGAGAGAGACAGGCTCAGGCTGGTCTGATGTGTTTTTCTAAGTGTAGTGTCAAAAACACTGCTCTTTCATGTGCGAGCATCATGGGTAACATCTCATGGGTAACACGTCTGTACATTATCCAGTTGACTTGAATGATCAAGCTCTGGCATGTTAATGTAAGCTGAGTTTGGTTTGGCATATGTATTATGGAAAATACAATGTGGTGGCCTGTATAATGACAGTTTGTGTTAGATTAAACAAGACTTGATTAGATGCTGGATTTATTGCGTTATGAGAGGGAATATTTACAATGTTACACATACATTGTGTTGATCTGGCTTTAAAAATGCATTGCGGGATTAATAAAGTATACATTATTATTAGCGGTCTGTGGTCCTTGAAGCCCTTAGCTTCTATCTATCTTCTATCATTTACAACTTACTTGGGCTCTGATTGTCTGCGTACAATAACAGTAGGGCAGTATGGGTTTGCTCGGGGAGAATAGATCTTTATTTTCCAACTGTATGGTACCTTCAATTGAAACTGTTCGGTTTGGTGCCCAAGGAGAAAACGGGACAGAGTAACACTGCGGATATCGCTCATTTTTATTTATATATATATATATATATATATATATATATATATACTCACCTAAACGATTATTAGGAACACCTGTTCAATTTCTCATTAATGCAATTATCTAATCAACCAATCACATGGCAGTTGCTTCAATGCATTTAAGGGTGTGGTCCTGGTCAAGACAATCTCCTGCAATTTTGAGCGTGGCATGTTTGTTGGTGCCAGATGGGCCGGTCTGAGTATTTCACAATCTGCTCAGTTACTGGGATTTTCACGCACAACCATTTCTAGGGTTTACAAAGAATGGTATGAAAAGGGAAAAACATCCAGTATGCGGCAGTTCTGTGGGCAAAAATGCCTTGTTAATGTAGAGGTCAGAGGAGAATGGGCCAACTGATTCAAGCTAGAAGAAGAGCAACTTTGACTGAAATAACCACTCGTTACAACCGAGGTATGCAGCAAAGCATTTGTGAAGCCACAACACGCACAACCTTGAGGCGGATGGGCTACAACAGCAGAAGACCCCACCGGGTACCACTCATCTCCACTACAAATAGGAAAAAGAGGCTACAATTTATAAGAGCTTACCAAAATTGGACAGTTGAAGACTGGAAAAATGTTGCCTGGTCTGATGAGTCTCAATTTCTGTTGAGACATTCAGATGGTAGAGTCAGAATTTGGCGTAAACAGAATGAAAACATGGATCCATCATGCCTTGTTACCACTGTGCAGGCTGGTGGTGGTGATGTAATGGTGTGGGGTATGTTTTCTTGGCACACTTTAGGCCCCTTAGTGCCAATTGGGCATCGTTTAAATGCCACGGCCTACCTGAGCATTGTTTCTGACCATGTCCATCCCTTTATGGCCACCATGTATCATCCTCTGATGGCTACTTCCAGCAGGATAATGCACCATGTCACAAAGCTTGAATCATTTCAAATTGGTTTCTTGAATATGACAATGAGTTCACTGTACTAAAATGGCCCCCACAGTCAC
Organism: Percina caprodes; assembly: GCA_013375575.1. NCBI lineage: Eukaryota > Metazoa > Chordata > Actinopteri > Perciformes > Percidae > Percina > Percina caprodes. Next base: position 1,063,394 of record JABXJD010000183.1, on the reverse strand, counting down.
CAGATCTCAACCCAATAGAGCATCTTTGGGATGTGGTGGAACGGGAGCTGATATCCTATCAATATGGGCCAACATTTCTAAGGAATGCTTTCAGCACCTTGTTGAATCAATGCCACGTAGAATTAAGGCAGTTCTGAAGGCGAAAGGGGGTCAAACACAGTATTAGTATGGTGTTCCCAATAATCCTATGTGTGTGTCTGTGTGTCTGTGTCTGTGTGTGTGTGTGTGTGTGTGTGTGTGTGTGTGTGTGTGTGTGTGTGTGTGCTACGGGAAACCATGAGACTGTTTAGCTAATATCACTCTACTTCCTATGAAATAACATCAGAGAAATCAGTTGTCATGGTGCATCTAGCTCATAGGTATTCAGACTGCATGTAATCAAGAACAGTAATTTAACCCCATTGTAGGCCTATACGTTCCAGGTGTTAACACCATAGGGATGTTTTATGGTTGTCAAAGGCAATTAGATCCTCACCTAGCACTTGCCCCTGGGCTTTTGTTTCAAGGGCTGAGCTTCACCCTGGGTTCATGGTCAGGGATCTGATGTTGCACTTCTAAAAGCCCCCGTGCAAAAGTTGGTGTTTTTACTTCCGCAAAAGATTTGGACAAGTTCTCTATGAAGAGCCTGTACATCAGACTGTAGAGGCATGAGCCTGAGAACTCCTTTTCTCTTCTTTCTGCTCTACTTCAAAGAGAGCACAGATAAGAATCGATCAACCTATCAAGCCATGAGCTGCACTAAGCTGTTGACCTTAGATGACGCCTTGCTTCTACGTATTCAGTGGCAGTAGTGCATGTTTGGTTTCTTCTCTCTAACTTTGAATGTTGTTGTGAAGGATGTTCTAAGGGACTGTTCTCATGGTAAGTTTAGCAAAAATAAATGATAAGCTCTCAGTCAGTGCATGCATCTGGACTCACAAGGACACCGTGAAACTATTTTGGAGTTCACCATCAGTGCTCAGGGCAGACCCCTGTGGATAACCCCTGTATGTAGCTTTACTGCATGTTGTGGACGAGTCCATCACAAATTGGACGCGTGTGGCCGTGTTGCTTTTTCCATGATCGGTGGTGTGCGTCACAGTGGATACAGGAATGAGCAAATGCTTGTTATTTTTTTCACCGTACAAAGGCTCTGACATGTAGCTTTTGCAACTCGTGCATCAGTTCAAATCAGCATGTAAACAGCATGTCTTTTTGGTTTAATAGAGGGGGAAACTGCTGTACAATTCTGTGTTTGTGCCGTTTCATCTTGTGATGAAGGGTGTTTTGATGCACGCTAAGCTTGGTTTGTCAGATCCCCTAATTTTTAGGCATGTTGAAGAATGTACTGCTTTGTACCTTCTTCTCATTTATTTCCACACAGAGCTCGTCAGCCCTGCCACAAATGCACCCAAATCCCAACGCACCATTCACCACTATGAGCCTATTTCTTACTCATCACAGACTCTTTGTTTCTAGCTTCACACAGATGCTTTGTGCCTGCGACACTCTGTAGGTGACACCATTAGCAGGCTGCTGTGCCCATGTTCACACTGACTCTGTCTTCTGAAGTGCTGCTGCATGTTAGTTAGGGAAAGCACATTGTTTTTTTCAGAAATACTGAAATTTGGGGCACTTCTTTTGCTCCACGAGTGTGAAGTGTCTCCTCTCCTTCTAGGTAGGTGTAGAGAGAGAGAGAGAGAGAGAGAGAGAGAGAGAGATTTGCGTCTCTCTCCTCCCCCGTTGAGCTCCGTCTCTCTGCACTGCAAACACCGACTCACACACACACACACCGGAGCTCAAGCGGATGGACTGGTTTATACACACCAGGCGTGTGGAGCAGCGCTGACGACGAGCCAAACGCACGCACACAGCGCCATACATGGAGCAAACTTTGACTCTCAACTCTGTAAGTGTTGTCATGAAATCCCAGAGTCTTCATTATTTTGTCTGTCCTCACTTCTCTTCTGTTTTGGTGGTGCCATCTTTCCTGCCACCGTTACTACTCCGTCTTTGGGGTCTTTGTAGCTCCTGTTGTAGCCTTCGAGCGGGATACAGTGGTTAGCTTGTGTGGTCTGTCAGAGGAATGTTTTGACCAGTGCCAGCTGAACTCGCATGTGCTGTATGACACACACTGCGCTGGTCTATATAGCTAAATGTGGTGTAGCATCTATATCAGGATGCACACTGACTTCAAATTAGACGTTATACTAAAAGGGTTTTGTGAAGATCCAAGACCCAATTATTCTTGTAAAGTGTACATCAAGGGTCACTTTAAGGGCCTTTGAATGAAGTGTGCTCGCATTGAGAAGTGACCCTTTCTGCAATCGCTTGGTGGCTTTGGGAGAACTTAGATTCAGTGTGAGCGAAATGGAGATCAGAGATTGTTGTTGTCAGATTTAATGAAGTCTTTAATGGACATTCTCTTGCATCATATAATAGTTTGAACTTGAAATGTTGCCTGTGGTTTGGCTGTGCCTCTATTTTCTTTGTGCAGGCATGTCCGTGCTCTGATTCACCAGCCCTCACATTTGCTTATCTCAAAAAGAAAACACCTATCTTTTTCATGCTTGTGACTACTGCATGATCTTTGTTGCTTATATAAAATGTTTTAAAGAAACATCCATGTAGCAAATCTATATTAACTAATGCCATACTTCATTGTATAAATTATTCTTTCTTTTTTGATGTGGTTGTTTAATGATTTGAGAAGATGAGCAGGAATAGTGTGTTCCTGGGGATTAGCTGTAAAGGCAGGAGAACACGACACACTTTTCTCTGTCTGACATCACATGGCCAGCTCTGGAGTGTGGGTGGACAGTTGCGCTCACGAAATGGGTCCTTAGGCGAACATTATAGGATGCAAAGACTAAACAGCCTGACATTTTTTAAATGTCTCCACTATGATTCCTTCTTTTCCTCTCTTCTTTCACAAGACATTTTATTGCAATTATTTTATTGCTTCTCTTTCCAAACCCACCGATTGGAAAAACAATACATTAACACAACAAAACCTGAGTGGAAGTTGAACTGTCCGGCTGCTTGGAGTATGAAGATGCAACAGCCAATAACCAGATGACCAGATGTGGCTGTGGTTGCTGAGTTTGCTGTTTGACCAAACTGTGACCACGGAAAATACCCGCTGCCTTGCCATCTTTTGGATGGAGACGCACCACAGCTCCACTCTTAACTCTATTGACATTCAGGATTATGATATATTTTTTAGTTAACCTAACAGCTTTTCATCATCCCTTGCTAATTGGCTTTAGGAAAGAGTGTCTGAACCAGGATGTACGGATGTGACACACAACTTCTGGAGGTGATTCATTGCCCTCACACTGTTTACCTTCCTCAATCGTACTATTATTACATTTCTCTGCTTCACTGAAAGGGAATCGACTGCCAAGGGTGTGGAGGTTACTTAAAAAGCAACAGCTTCACAAGGGCCAAAGTCTTGTATCACCTCCCTGGTAACAGTTTAGACATGTCTGGGATACAGTGGGCTAATCGCCTGCTCAACACTCACACCTGTTGCTTAGACGACGCCAGGGCGCGTTTTCTTCATGCCTTTGAGACATTGAGCAAGATGGATTGTCTTGTTTGAACTAGAGAGGATTGCAAGGAGGCTCGGAAAGTGAATGTAGTTGGTATCTTTTTTGATTTTGGGTTGGCAGGACCAGGTCAAAGCCTTGTCTACCTCACACTGTAGAAGTCATAAACATAGATTGTTGGGACGTTGGCCTTCCTGTGATATTGTGAGGGATTGGCCTGGAGCTCTACTTTGGCGGTCTAAACACTAACTTTCCCTCACAAACTATTTATATAACATATTCATCCTGTGGTCAACATCCAGAAATATAATATCTGTTTATAAAGCTTGGTTATTGCATGACCTCACTGCTTAAGGTTGAGTAAAGTGCTCTACGTTTATTCTATGTGTCATGGTGTTTCTAAAGGCAGTAGATTAAAAGGTTGCCCTTAAATGCAAATTATGTGGTGCAAAATGAGTCATATTATGAAAAAATATATATATATATATATATATATATATATATATATATGTTATTATATATATATATATATATATATATATATATATATATATATATATATATATATATATAATCACATATAGTAGTACATATGATAAAGTTTAAGGAAATATGCAGATATTCGTTGTAGACAAAGTGTCACAAGTCTCAAATGACACGTTTCTGCAATTTCTTTTGCCACTGTGAGCCTTTACATGAACTACAATGCCAAATACCCATTGAGAAATGCCATCTCATAGACCTTAGCCTAGAGTGATCAACTTAAGCCAAACTTGCCTTCCCTTATTCCCCAGTTTCACTTAACCAGCTCAGGTTCCCTGCATGGCCCAAAGTATTAACAGTGGGGTGTAAGGTAGGACACGTAAACTATTATGACATGTCCTTGTCATTGGCAACATATAGCCTTGTGTGCTTCCAGGAGGCAGGTATTCATTCATATCATGGCCTTATCTCCACACAACAAATGTACCCAAGCACTTAGACTTTTAAAAACATTGTACACTAAGCTTGCATGTAAGTGAACTTTGGCAAAAAACTTCCCAGTGTCGGGTTTCAGGTTGGAAAGTCCATTTCTGGTGTTTTTTTTATGGAAGAGAAAGAGAGCAGTAATAGGGTGTGGTGGTATCTTATGTGGTTTACCCACCTCAAGCCCTCTAGGCAGCCCTTTCTCTGTGATAATAAATTGAGATGGGAGGGGTCGTGGTCACTGGTTCTAGTTTCCATCACTGAAGCTATTCTATTTGTGTTTAGCTGTGCCTTGTGAAGCAAATGAATTTTGTTGTTCTTTTTTTTTTTGCATTTTCCCTGACCTAGCCTTCCATTTTGTTATTTCATTGCAATAAACATAGGTATGAAAACAACAAAGGGAGTTAACAACATGTTTACTGGCATGCTTTTAGGCTTCACAGTAAGCGACAGGTCCAGAGCCATGAGCTGTACAGGTTTAGGCCAAGCGAAGAAGATCAGAATTTACATTGTCATCATAAATTGGGAAAGACAAATTCTGATAATGGTTAAAGCACCATATTCCTGAATTCTGTGAGAAGTAGGGCAGCAGAGGGGAAAAAGGTAAACGTCTCCATCCAGAGGAATGCTAATACTCATCTTGTCATCTTTTTTTATCAGCAACAAGTAGTGAACACACACATGCACACCGGCAGCACTGCACAAATCATACTAATGCCACTTTAAACCAGATTGGAGCAGAGCTGTACCCATCTGCTGTGGCTAACCAGTTGGAGTTGGGGAACAGGCAGTAGATTACTGCTGATCAAGGGGATTAAGAGAAGAAACTCATTGTGGCAATGGACTTTGTTTGCATGCAAATCACCAGTGTCTTTAACCCACTTTTTAGCTGAGGGGATTACACTTAAAAGATGCCTCTGCAAAAGTCTGGAGCCTCATGGCTCAGAGCCACGGGCCCGATATGTACAGTGGTGCTCAAAAGTTGACTTCAGCTGAGGAGGGTGAATGAATAACATGTTCTTATTTAAAATACAGTCATGCCTCTGCAAGGCCAGTTATTTCCTGATTCAGGATGCATCCTGATTAAAATAGCATGCTTAGAGATAGGCAGATGCAAATCAAACCAGGTATTAGTCTGTAAATAGATTTACCCATTCACAAAGAAATAAGTCAACTTAATGTATTGAGCACCACTGTATCTACCCAGCATCAAGCATTTGTGTAATAGAACCCCCCAGATTGGTGTTTTACTCATGATTGAATCACGAAGTATTGGCTTCCCATTTATATCCTGAAATATAGTCTCTCCTGTTTGCATTGATAACAAGACAAGATTTTAAATCTGAATTTCTACACTGTGGGAAAATTCTTATGGTTTATTATTATTTTCTATATCAATATCTACAATGTTAGTCAGGTAAGATAATGACCTTTATTTCTTGCCCCCCCGTATCTGTTTGTTTATAAAATTTAAGAAAAAACATATACAGATTTGGCTAAAATTAGGAGGAAATAAATCCCTTTGCACATGTGAAAGGTGGATTCTTAATTTAGATTTTGCCATGAAACAAAACTTTTTTTATGTTTTTGTTTTGCAATAGCAACATTGTTACACTTTGTTTAAAAATTAAACCCAAAATGCCCAAATCATGTCTTCTACGGTCGCCTTTTAAATGACAAAATCTAAATCAAATAGTTATATACCAGAACATGTGATACTAAATTAGATCATAAGTAAAGTTGAATTACACCACTGGCATAATTTCTGAGGCTCTCATGACAAAAATTGGATTTCTAAACACAGCGTGACCGTAAGTAGCATATTAAGATAGGCCTATGCTATGAAAATATGTTGTCTGAAGGGACTCGATATAGAGTCTCACAGCCCTTGATCTATGGACATAATGCAGATAGGAAATCTAACGGGAGGCTAATTGTGTTCATGTTGTTTACCATTCCTGGCCCCCTAGCATCACATAATTATGACCTCATCAGATCCTTGCTAATGTAATAAGAGTGTCTGGCAGATTTGCTGTGACATTTCCCACAGTAAAACACTGGATCCTTCTTTAACCTCCTAAAATTACCCAGCCAGCTGTTTGTCTGTCTACACTATCACTTAGACACTTTCTGATATTGTCGGAGGAATTTCATAATTCTCTAAACCAGTATCTCCCCCAAAAAAATAAGGTTGGGGGAGAAATGTCTATTCCATCTAATCAGTAACCACAACCTCGCCCCTTTTTCTCTCAAAAGGAAGTTGCCTCCATGCAAAGCTCTCTCTTGATGTTATTGTCAGGGAATAGTTTGTCCTCCGCCACAGATAGCAGGCTGAGATAAATTTCCTTGCTAAAGATTGCCTGGTGGAGAACTTGACATGCAATTAGTTAGGTCTTGTGACAAGCAGTGCTTGTTGTCGCTGTAAGGCTTGTTCAGAAAAGTTTCACAAATTGACTAAATCAAGTGGAGGCTCAGAGCTCACATGAAGGCTATTTACTTTGTAGCAGCAGACTCTTTGCTTAGCAAAACTAAAGCAAGAAATAGAAAAAGGCTTTTCCTGAGGGCATTTTGGTTTGAAGAATTCCATGATTTTTGCTTTTATGTGCTTATAGATCACCTGGTTGCCGTGAACACAATGGGCAAAAGTAGACATGAACGGCTGTAGTAGACTGTTGAGTGTCCTGTGATTTTGTGACTCAGCTTAGCACCAAGAATAGCTTCTAATTACTGCATGGTTGATTTGGTCTGCACATGAAAAGTACACATTCTCTCTTGCAATTCTTGTATAACATATACATAATATTATTATCTAAATAGCACAGTGTTTTAAATGAATGTCCCATTTTGTACAAACAGGAAATGAAACCTGTGTGCAGGTGAACATCCACTGCTTTTTAAATTTGGAAAGAGAAAACAAGAGATTTAATACTTTATTTTGTATTTTTGAAATGTTCCTGGAGCTGTATCAACCGTTTTCGCAATTAGTTTTTTATTCCCAGCTATGCTCGTCTATCGATTTTGTGCTTTGCATTGTGTCCATCAAAAGCACAATGAAAGATAAAGTAGAAGTCGGCATTTTTTGTGTGAATGCAGTGTACATTAAAAAAATCAGTTTGAAGTAGTAGGCTATATTCATGTTATTCGTCTCTTTCTTGAGGCGTCAGTATGCATCAAATTAAGTCCTCATCTGATAAAATTTAGCCTTATCAGATTAATTAAGACTGACTGATGGCAGATTTGGGAAAGTTGTGTCCCACAATTTTTCTAACTTTCTAATTTCACACTCATGCTCACTTTACACAGGCCAATGGATGCAAAGGTGGTGAAGTATTCAGAAGTTGATCTTTGAGCTCATCTTTTTTTTTCAATCTTCACACTTGCACTTTTTTGTGTGTAGCTGGATGCAACAAAGAAAAGCCTTTAAGGAGAGGCTGTCCAGTGTGCATTGTTTTTTTTTTATGCATTTAGAAATTACAAACAGTGACAAACAATTACAAACTATACACTGACACTGAGAACGCATCCCAGGACCAAAAAACATAGAGAGGATAGACGGGAGGGAGGGAGACAAAACACATACTCAGACAGACACAAGACAAGGGACCAAACACCTACACAAGTTAAAGAAAAGGCTGTAGCACAAGGCTACAGCCTGGACCTAAAAGCAATGATTTTCTTCGCAGCTGTAAGACCAGCAAATACAGCATGTTTCTGAGTTCCAGAGAGCTGAAAGGCTGACAGATCAAAATCAAGACATTGACAGTAACAGGTGGGCCAATATTATCGCCAATATTAGGCATTTCCCAATCTATCGGTATCGACATTTAAAATGGCCGATTAAAAAAAAAATGTATTCATCAGAATCATTTTATAATGACAAATAAGTGATTCTGATAAATTAATATTTAAAAAATAAAAAACGGACTGACAACCATGTTATGAGTGTTGGCGTTGCACAGTAAGAACTACAACGTTCCTGTAGTTCATTAATAAATAAAATCATGAATCTGGATATATATATATATATATATATATATATATATATATATATATATATATATATATATATATATATAATGACGAGAAGATTACAACGTGATTCGAGGTGATGAGGCGATGTGATGTCAGCGTGATGGAGCGTGAAATTACTATTGAAGAACTTTTAAATCAAACACGAAATGACTGACAAACACAATATGTAAACATGTATACTGTTGCACTATGTTACAGCACCACCACAGTACTCGCAAACAACTCTAAAAGCGGTAAGTGCAAGGAGTTAGAGTGGAATTGTACAGGGCAGAAGCCAGTTGGTAGAGTTTATACAAAACATTTTGCAGTGTTTGCAAGTCCTTTACTGCATATAATTCATTAAAATAGTAAAAAAGTTAAATAACATTCATCATTAATAGTTGATTTCAAAATGCACCTAAATTGTTTTGCTTTTTCAGTTGAATACTATTTTCCATTCATATATTTCATCCAGGATTTCTTTAAATTTTTTTAAAAATTCTCGTGATCTAATTAATAAATAAAAATATATATATATATATATATATATATATATATATATATATATATATATTTTATCTATTGAAACTGGAAACAGAGAGGGATGAATGAATACAAAACTTTAATCATACCAATGAAAGTGTTACCAAAGCCCATCACCTCTAATACTGACCATAGAAATGGCCACTCAATTCTGTCAAAGGCTTTCATTGCGTCAAGAGAAAGAAGTCACAATAGGGTCTTACGGTCCTCTGCTGCATCAACAATATGGAGAAGGCGTCTAACATTGTCTGCTGCTAGTCTCGTTTTTAGGAATGGTCAGGGTTCACTAATTTTGCCATATGAAACTACAAATGACGGGCTAGGAGCTGTGCAAAGATTTTTATATCAGCGTTAAGCAGACTCAGAGGTTGATAGCTAAAACACTGTAGGATTCTTATCCTTTTTCAAGAGTAAGGAAATTAAAGCTGTGTTAACATCCCTTAAGAATTCACCCTTTTCAATAGCAAAGTTAATCATGTCAAGAAGGAAAGGGCCCAACTGTTCACAAAAAGTTGTATAGAATTCAGGGGGAATCCCATCAAAGCCTGGGGATTGTCTTTCTCTGTACTGCCCCCCTTAATTCTTCAATAATAATAATTTTTTCCAAGCTATCTGATTCCTCTGCTGATAACTGAGGCAAGTCAAGCTGATTCAACTAGCTGTCACAGTGGGATTTAATTCAATTAAATTTTATTTATTGTATCAATTAATAACAAGAGTTATCTCGAGACACTTTACAGATAGAGTAGGTCTAGACCACACTCCATAATTTACAAGGACCCAACAGCTCTAGTAGTTCCCTCCAGAGCAAGCAACAGTGCGACAGTGGCGAGGAAAAACTTCCTTTTAGGCAGAAACCTCGGACAGACCCAGGCTCTTGGTAGGCGGTGTCTGACGACCGGTTGGGGTTAGAATGAAGAGTGGCAATAACAGTCACAAAAAATAATAGTTTGTAGTAGTTCTTTGTAGTAGTTCATGGCATAGCAGGGAATTGTGCGGCATTACAAGGCACAGCAGGACGTAGCAGGGCACAGCAGAGCGTAGCAGGATGAACACGGCATCGCAGGACGTGTAGCGGGACCATGGCTACAGCTGCTGCCATGATTGTGGAGCCTCCCTGATCCAAGGAAACATGCTGGGCGAAAAAGAACATAAGGACTCTGGGGAATGACTCCCCAGAGCTAGGTTAGTAACAAGCATTTCTGGGACATGGATGCACACAAATGGAAAGATAGAGGAGAGAGGAGCCCAGTGTGTCAAAGGAAGTCCCCCAGCAGTCTAAAACTATTACAGCATAACTAGGAGAGACAGGGTAAAGAGAGGAGCCTGGTCAGGCTAGAACTCTCCCCAACCGGATCAGGCTGTATGCCCTGCCTCCCTCTAGTTTTATTATATTATAGATAGATCTAACAACTAAGACAAGAAGCACGTGGGCCCGGTTAGTGGGACACGGCGACTCCTCGCTCCCTAACAATATTCAATTCTATGCCCTAACTAAAAGCTTTATCAAAGCATAACTAGGAGAGACAGAGTAAAGAGAGGAGCCTGGTCAGGCTAGAACTCTCCCCAACCGGATCGGGCTATATCGCCCTGCCTCCCTCTAGTTTTATTATATTATTGATTATATGATAGAAAGATCTCACAACTATGACGAGAAGCAGGTGGGCCGGGTTAGGCGGACACTGCGACTCCTCACTCCCTAACAATATTCAATTCTATGCCCTAACTAAAAGCTTTATCAAAGAGGAAAGTCTTAAGCCTACTCTTAAATGTGGGGACGGTGTCTGCCTCCCGAACCCAAACTGGAACCTGGTTCCACAGGAGAGGAGCCTGATAGCTGAACGCTCTGGCTCCCGATCTACTTTTAGAGACTCTAGGAACCACATGTAACCCTGCATTCTGGGAGCGTAGTGCTCTTGTAGGGTTGTAAGGTACTATGAGCTCTTTAAGATAAGATGGTGCCTGACCATGAAGAGCTTTGTAACAAATGCATGGACTAGTTTTTCTGCATAATTTTTAAACAGGATATTCCTGATTTTTGCAATATTACGTAGGTGAAAAAAGGCGATCCTTGAAATTTGCTTTATGTGGGAATTAAAGGTCATATCCTGATCAAAGATTCCTCACAGTGGTGCTGGAGGCCAGAGTGATGCCATCCAGAGTAACTATCTCTTTGGATAATGCGTCACGGAGGTGCTTGGGCCCCAGAGCAATAACTTCAGTTTTATCTGAGTTTAACATTAGAAAATTACAGCTCATCCAGGTTTTATTTATCCAAAGTAACCTTAGATTCATACAGGTTGGAATAAAATGTCTGGAAGGATTTATTTATTTTGACAGGGTCAGTTATAAAATTACCATATGAAGATTTAATAACGGGAATATCTGCAAAATAATCACTGGATGTTCATCTCATAGCGAGAAGGTGACTAGGTCTAGCGCTCTGAAAGTAATAGTGCTGTCTTGTTCTGTGAATTAGAAATTCAGTCTTCTGTTTCAGAATGTTGTTTACTACTTTCTTGACTAATGATCATTCTACAGCTATTCAGTCAGTAAAATTAGTTTGTAACAGTGAGTCTAGTCTGGTGAACTCGGCTTCAAGGTTTTGCCGTTTCAGTGATGTAGCTTTGCGCGTCTTAGCGCAGAATAGTATGGTGTTGTTCCTAGTAAACCCTTTTATCGCTTCCCACAATATCCTGGGGTCTTCTATTGAGCCAACATTAGTGTCTGCAAATATCTGCAGGCTGAAGAATGGCCTCATAACACTCAGCTTCTTTAGCGAATGTGAAAGCTCTGCAGTGGGAGCCTTCCTTGATTTTCAAAGTTGCAGGATAGATCAGGAAAAAATCTGTGTATCCTGAAGAATTGCCTGTCTGGTTGTGTAGCGAAGCACATTAAAAATCAGTGTGTGATTAGCAGTGGTATTGCACTGTCAGTGAGCTCTCATAATTTTGATCGGGAAATCTGCCAATTTTGGGAACCACTGAGGCAGAGAGTGGGAGAGATACTGAATAGCGTTAGAGTCTTCCAACCCCGACAATGCGGATATTACATCTCCGGTTTCTATCCTCCATATCTTCCAGCTTCACTTGCAGCTCTTGAAAGGAGCTGCAGGTGTCAAGTAGGCCTGCACAGTTAATCATTATAAAATCACGATCTTGATTCACCTGTTCACAATTTAATTGTTAAATAACTTTTTTCTTTGTTTTATGAATTTGATTCTCATTTAATTTTACGAGCCGACTGCATGACAAATTCTACTACTTTCTTCTGTAGTTTTAAACATAGACTGTATAAAATAGGTTTTAAAGCGCACCCATGCGCCGCTCTCTCTTCTCCTCATTGAAGCCTCTATGTTTACAGGTGTAACTATTGTGATATCAATTCTAAGCTAAAAAATCGTGATTCATATTTTGCCCAGAATCATGCAGGCCTACCGTCGAGAGTACTTTAGTCCTTTCCGCTGCACTTTTTAGAGTGTGCACATCAGATCTGATAGTGTCGAGGCTTGCAATCAGGGATGCTAGCTGAGCATGTATAGCAGTTAGCTTCTCGTCGCTCCAAGAGAAACGTGGCTCGATGTAGGGCTGCACAATTAATCAAATTTTAATCACGATCACGAGTTTGGCTTCCCACGATCAAATTTGCGTGCTCAAGCAATATTTTAAATGCGTCATTTCGTTCATAGAACGCTCCGTTTTTTTTTTTTTCCGCAAAGCCCATCTACTGCTCCGTAAACCACTGTCTGATTATGTGCCAGTCAGAGTTTTTCCCTGCACCGCGCAGCTTCTTTCTAGATGTAGACAGTCACAGAGGACAGAGTAACGTGAGGAAAAATTCCACAACAGATAGCGGTTGGTCATACGGTGGTCTCAAGGTTTACCAGTTTAATAGTAAACGCAACATTTTGTCCCATCTGTGTTGTCTTTCAGACAACAGCAGTGACCAGTGCTAGTTAGTGTCTGTTAGCTCATAGGGCTCTAGGGTGTGACTAAGATATTTCTCCAGGTCGCACGGTGCACCTAATGTCTTCGCATCCGCTGCATCTCCACGAACAAAGCAATGTTGTTATATCGATATGGTTTAATGTTGCGATACATGAGCCATTTCTTCTGGAAAGCCGTGCCTGTGTTTGGATCTCTCCTCTTACTCTCCGCGCACCCCCATCCAATCACACACGGCTCCCAGGAACACGAAGAGACACAGCGCCGGTCCACACTGCAGACATTTGTCCACAGTATTACTTGTTATTAACACAGCTATATATTGTTAAGCATGAGAGGCAAACCTGTATTTGTACCAGTGTTTCCGCTGGTAACTCTGCTATCGCGGCGGCCACGGCAATAAAAACAGAAGAAGTTATTGAATGCAACTAACTTCAGTTCGTAGAGTAATAGCGTTTGAAACGGCGCCTGACGGACCTGGGCTAGAGATCTGACCCATGGCCAGAATGTCATAGTTCATAAAAATGCAGCGCAGTGACGATACAGACATTTCATACACACGACGTGTGTAACTCTGCTGACCCGCCATTTGACCCGTGCTGGACCCATTCAAAATGAGCCGTCACTCTGTGAGTAGGCCTAGCATACGTCCATCGCACTCCCCTCTCTCCCTAGCTCTTTTAATCAATATTGTTGAAAACAAGTAAAGGAGCTTTCTCAGAGATACATTTTTTAAGAATATATCCTCTGCTATTTATTTCAGATGATTTTCATTTACATGTGTTGCAGCTGTATGTATGTATGTATGTATGTACAACATATATGATAAAGCAGTTATGTATAGCCTATGTAACAATAAAATTAGTTTAGGTTAAAATCAACAAATAATCGTGATAATTAATCGTGATCTCAATATTGATCAAAATAATCGTGATTATCATTTTGGCCATAATTGTGCAGCCCTAGCTCGAAGTAGCTTCTCTGTCTCTCCAGTAATGAATCTGCAATGGCATACGTATTGGCGCGTTGGGTTTTGTTCTTGCTTGTCATTCTGCTTCAAATGACTCTATTGAGCACAAAGTGGTCAAATATCTGAGTTGGAACCAACCAACTATTTGGCAAGGTTAGGCCCAGAGCTACACCTTCGGCTGCCATCTCTGTTGAGCTGATCAACTGCCTCCTGTGTTGTTTTATCTTATATTCAGTACCATTGGATACACATGGATACATGAACACTCACCCCTCCAAAGGGTTTTGATATGTCACCTGTGATAGCCCCATTTATCTACATAGCCATACACAATGGGGAAAAACATCAAGTTTCCAAAGTGATAGAGCATGTGAAAATCCAATTACACATGAGAAATATACCATGAAAGCCACGCTGTTATTAAATACTATGTCACGTCTATTATTTACGGCAGAATTAAGTCCAAAGAATGCTAGATGTGTGTGCCACGGGAAAACCTCTGAAAGAGCCACCAATCCTTTAGGAATAATAGTCAGCCCAAAATCAGTGGGCATGCTGATTGTAGAGATTTGTCAGAAATGTGGAGGCACAGTGCTGCATCGAAGACCAGGAGTGATGCCAGAATATAACCCAATTTTTCTTTTGCTAGTACATGAGCTAAATTGCTCGCAGAAAACACCAATTGACGTGATTAATAGTGAAAAAGCAAGAATGGTGCTCTTTGGCAGCGGATAATGAAGCTCAGAGTTCAACTCGTGGGCTACCAAACTTTGTTTTGATTAAACAAAATTCATCTGGTTTCCATTTGAAATGACTGGGTATTTCGTCTCTCTTTCAAGTAAAAAGAGAGTGCCCCAATTGGAAACAAAAGAGGGGGGGAAGGCCAATGTGGTTTTGAAATGGCCAGTGTGCGTGTTCTTGTGAGTGGAATAAAGAGGGGGTTAATTAATCTGATTCCTTCATGCCACTATGGCAGAGGCTGTATGTATTGTCAGGCGTGTTGACATGGCAACAGCTGCGGAATAAGGAAATCTTTCTTTCCTTCTTCTCACCTCTTCTTCTTTCTGTCCAGTACCTTGTCAAATGTCTGCCTCTCTCTCCCTCCCTCTCTTCCCCTCTCTCCGACTTGTACAGACATGGTTTGCAGAGTTTTGGGTGGGGAATTTTCAGGTATGCATTCTCACACACACACACACACACACACACACATAATCTGACTGTGTGCTGCTGGCGTAGCAGACTAGGGAACAATGAGTCTCAAAAAGAGACTTTCCTTCAAGAGGACCTGGAACTTCAACACTGTAAGTAAACTGTGGTTTGCTGAGCGAGCCTCCTATTCCTCCTTTGTATGAAGCAGGGAGACTCCTTTCGTTCAGTCAGCTGCTTTTCTCATTAATCTCCCTCTTTGTCGCTTGTCTCTCTCCCACTCAGAACAGCTGTTTGAAGCGGCGGCTCTTGGGTTTTTGTTTGTGGGGCGCTAGAATCAGCCTTGACTTGTGTAAAAGTTTAGAAGAAGCTTTTTTTATCTAACTGTGGGGAAGTATTGAGCAGAGTACATCTCAACCCAGTTTTTGAGGGCAGGAACATGCCTTGACAGGCCTAAAAGACAAAGAAATCACTTTTTAAAAGATCATAAATAGTCTGTGAGAGGTGTTAATGGGTGGCATTAACATCTGTGTGAGTGTGGCTTATCCTTCAACTGATCTAACACCGGTGAAAGTGTGTTTTTGTCATGGTGGCTCCCTTCAGATCACACATAAACCTGTCTTGGTGGGATCACCTTCAGTATGTGTGGTGTCTCGGGATGCCAGACTGTATGGCGTGCCATAGTAAAGCTGGGAGAGCGTGTCCAACTGGAGCCAAATCCTGCTCTGTTTGAAGCCAGGCTACTTGCTGTGATTTGAACTGTGATTTTGTCCATTTGCTTGAGGGAGTCCAGCTGGGAAATGGGATCTCTACAATACAGCCTTAAATGAAAAGGATCAAAGAGTTTCTGGAGCACCGCAGAGCCACCCATTGTGGACCAGCTCGTCACCAGAGGTGTCCATACAGGAAGGACTGTGTTGACAAGAGGTGATGGTGTTCCTGGCTCATCACTTCTTGTAGGGGACTTATGGGCAAGGAAGTAATAACAAGTGGTGTGTGTGTGTGTGGTCTAAACCCTGCAGCCTCATACAAACAAACATACACACACCACCCTCTGCATATCTGGTCAACTTTTACAAGTGTGACCGTGGTGTCATTTTTACTTGAAAGTCATTGATTAGTTGATCAACAAATTATTACTGACAATAATTTGAATAATACATTCATCATTAAGGTCGTCCAAGCAATTGCTATTTTTCTGAAGTTATTTATAACTGTAAACTGTTAAAACTAGCCATTTGAACATGTTACATTAGGCTCAGTGAACTTGTTATTTTATAGCGCAAAAATAATCTGTTATGTGGAATAAAATAATCAGCAAATGAATCAATAATGAAAATAATCGTTATTTGCCCTTATTTGTGAATGCGAGCAGAATTTGAAGTGAATCTAATAATGATGTGTTGCAGCTGGTCACACTGGCAGCAAGATTTTGCAACATTTCCATTGGTTTAGATGCTTCAGTCTGGTTACGCAACTTTGTCATCCATATCATATTTGTCATCAACATAATTGTCCTCTGACACAAGCATGCTTTAAAAGATGATATATTACATCAACTATGTGTCAAGAGAATCATTGTGATTTATTGTAACTCTCCCACTTGTGTCACATGTTGGTGAATAAGTGGAAGTTCTAAGTGGATGTCACCTTTTTAGAAGAAAAATCTCTCCGTGTATATAGGTTTTAAAAGTAGTGTTGACTCTCAAAGAATGGATAGTAGTGTATACACCAATTCACATTTTTAAAGTTTCAGCCGGGAGACTTTGTCCAAAACCAAAGTTTACGTCACACTGTGTGATGTCTGTCTCGTTCTTTAAAATGAAGCCGCACTCTATATATTTAAGGTCTGAGGTTTAGCTGTTTTTAGACCCAAAGGGACAGACAGATGGAGTGGGTGTTCTTTCTTTTCTCTCTCTTCTGTTTTGGCTTTGTGTTGGTCCTCATCCCCATCCATGATTACTGTACACATGCTAGCCACCACTAAAAGGGTGGCTTTTGGGTGTTGACTATATGGGGTTGGACTCAGCAGCAGCAGAGTTGTAAAGAGGCTGTGACAGACAATTAGTGGTTTAGTGGTCGATGTCTAATAGAGTTTTTACATGTGGTCACTTCCAAAATGGAACAAAGCGTCACGTCAGTGCACATGACCACGGTTACATCCCCTGCCTTCAGACGATCAGTTGCATTAACAAAAACGAAAAAGAATGGGCCAGTCCATGGCTTGTTCTTTGGCTGAATGATCAAGCTGAAAACTACTGATTAAAACACAGCAAATTTAGAAATTATATTGTGAATAAAATCAGACATAAAAATCAAACAATATCCGATGTCTCATTTTCAAAAACATATTATCAGGGTGCATCATTTTTGTTCACCTTTCATTCAAAGTAGACAGAAACCAAATAAAACTACCAAAAGCCGTTTTTGGTCCTTTTCCAAGTTTCCAAGTTGGTTGAAATAAACACATACTTTACCGATTTACATGCGGAAAAATATTGACTCTATACACGCTAAAAGCACTATTTTTTTATTAAATTTTGGAGTCTGGTTGGTTAAGCGCCAGCTACGTCATAGCTGTTTCTGGGAAACAGAAAGGTTTTAAATAGATTTTAAAAAGGTCTATCTCTGAAGGGTTAAACACTTTTATTATTTTTTTTATTTTATTGTTATTAGGATGTGCACCAAGTGGTAGGCACACTGTTAACATTTCTGTGGAATTTTTAGTTCTCTAATATTGCAGTGGGGACTCTGGATTTCCGTGGTAGCTTTACAGTCCAATATTATGCAATTGTACTAAAGTACAAACTGTATACTGCTTAAACCAAGGCACCATTCTAATAATAAGAGCCATGTTTAGACGTATTCTCAGCTTTGGATATTCACACTTTGTTTGTGGCAGCTCAGAAAACACTTCTGGAAATAGTCTCCCCTTTTCAGAGGAATCCTCCAACGCACCGATTTTTCGAGTGTTCTTGGACCAATCCCTAAGATGCGCCTCTCATATCCTCCCCTGCATTTAAATATATTTGGGACAGCAGCTTTAGAGTTTGGGCTTCTAATCTGTCTTTATTAGCCAAACCAAAATTATGCTATCCGGTTTTAGAAAAGCCCAATGTTGAGGCAGTGATTTCAAATAGAAGTATTGTCAAGTGAATATTTGTTAATCTTTCATAAGATCAGACATGTGTGGTGTTTAATTTAGATTTGGTCCTAGGCTATAATTGCATAGAATGTTGTCGCTGTGAAATTTTCATGGCCCCCCAGGGGTGCTTTGGCTGGTTGCCTTTTATTCAGGGACCTCTACACATGCATAAACCACTTGTTCCTTGAATTAGCAAGTGAAAAGAGGACCATTAGGGCCAGTGATGGCTTCTCAAGTAGCCCTTTATTGATGAGCGTGTGTGTGTGTGTGTGTGTGTGTGTGTGGGTCCTGGTGTGAACTGCTGCATGTGGTAGAGGCCTGGGGTCCACCCACTTACAAATTAATGGTCTTGTGTATGGACCCAAGATCCAATCCTTTCCTAGTAACACACACACACTCATTCTAACACTCTCTCACACTTCAAATCACAAAGACACACACCTCAGAGCGACTGGTGGGATGCCTGACGAGACACTGCTATCTTCAGTCTCTGGTCTCACAGTGAGCACAGGAGGTCATGAGGGCAGCCTCTCACTCATGTCTCTCTTTGTTCTCTTTCAGTCTGCTGCTTCTTCAGATGGTGGTGAGTACAATTCCTTTTTTGCTACTTTTAAACTCTGTTCTGTAAGAAAAATAAAACATCTGAACATTTGATATGAAATGTAGAAAATAATGTCAGCTATGTAAGTAAAACTGAATTAAATCACAAGAGTAACAAGGCTTCTTCTTTATCATCCCTTTGTACTAACACAGTAACACTTTTTGTTCTTGTCCAGCTTGCAGTCATTTGTCCAGCTTTGTCAGTGTCTGCACTTTTATTTCTCATTTCCTGCTCCACCCTTAACACAGAACTTTGTAGTTGCTTAATAAAATGGTCTAATAAAAACACTTAGCGAGGATGATGTAGTCACTGTAGGCAGCATGCCTCATTAACACAGGTTTGCTGAGTGTATTTTGGGTTACAGTCAGGGCTAGCGTGCATGCTTTCTGGTCCTCCCTTTCAAAGCAGTTTTCAATAACATTTTCTAACAGGCTGACCGAGGCTGAGTGCAGCTCTGTGGATGTGCATCAGACGTGCACGGCTGTTTGCTTTCTAAAGCCATCTCATTAACTGAGCAGCACACATTGTGGTAAACACGTCTCCCAAAGCCTCAGTCCTAATACATTAAACCAAGTACAAACAAATGGCTTGTCAGCAAACTTTAGAAAGGGACTTTCAGTGGCACAGGGAACCAGCCAATTGGCTTTATTGTAAAAAAGCAACAACCAATCCCTCAGTTTCTACAATTATAGTTTATATCCACGACCTTCCGTTAATGAGATTGCTCCACCCAATGTCCGTTTTGGCTGGATATCCGTCACTTTTTGCTTTCTTTGTGTTGGAATTTTTATTTTATTCGGCCATTATGAGGACTAACTGCTGGCTAACTGCTAGCTAGACTATCGGTCCAATCTGAGTTTTCTGTTGCATGACTAAAACATTGTTTTGTTTTTTTTAACGTACAGTACACACGTTCCACCAAAACAAGTTCCTTCCAGAGGCTATTTGGCATTCACACCATGACAATTGTGAATGGTTTAAAGACATGCCAGTAAATCAGAGCATGCTTCTCTCCCATCCCAGAATGCTGTGTGGACTAGCCAGACCCTCCTTCGCTGCGCTGTGGAGGAGGGTAATGCCTATGCAATTTTAATGACGCATCTTCTCAGTCAGTTGGAAAGACCTGTAAGGTTGTTTGTGACGTCATGGACTATTCACAGGACTTTTATTTCACCACAGTTGAACTACACCTATTTGTAAATCCGCCCTATTTCTGTGCAGGTGCTGTACCTTACTTGACCAAACTATCGTTGCTGTTCTCAACAGCAAAGATAAATTCTGTTAATACCAGTTGCCCACGCCACCCAGTTGACTCTCAGCAGAATGACCACAGCCATGTATCTGTAAATCTCACTGTGACCCTTTTGTTTTGACTGTGCGCTTCCTGCCTGCCCGGCCCACAGCTCTAAAGTGGCCATCTGCTGCCATGATAGCAGGTACTAGGGGTGCCAAAGCCCCCACTCTAGTTGACTAGCAGCTCCTGAATCCTTACAGACTCTGTCTCTCTCTTTGTGTCTCTTAAATCAGCCATGTCTTCTCTCTTTCTTTTTCTTTTGTTCTTTCCTCGCTGGCCTCTCTTTGCTCCTCTCAGACCAACTGAGTGACATCTGCTGTCTTTGAATGTAAACAGATCTGTTAGCTTTGTGCTCCATACTTTCCACGTGACACATTTGAACTTTGACATTACACTTATTGGGTCACATTCACCAGTGAGAGGTGTAGCAAAGGGTACAGCAAAGAGCCATTAGCTTTCCTTTCAAATCCCTTGACCTTTACCTTGTAGTCTAATCCATTTTGTGTTTGTATCTATGTTTGGTGCAGATAATATAAGGTACCCATAGAAATAAAATGGATTCTGAAGACATTTTATTTCTAAGAGGGCACCTTTTTCCTCCCCATTGTGTCATATAATTTTATGACAAGTCGTTCTCTCTGTACTCTAAAGAGGATTAAAACTTTCATTAAATTAAACTGCTCAAAATGTATTAGTTTTTCTCGTTTTCCAGCAATTTCCAAAAGCTAAATGTGTACTCTTGAGATCATTTTGTTGAAAAGATTGTAGTGAGAGTTTTAGTTAGTTAAATTAGCACTTGAACCTGACTGACGTCATTCCAATGTTAATAATTCTATTATAATATGCTTTCTGGTTTACACGTTTACCAAAAATCAGAGACATGTCTAGTTTTGTGAGACCCTTTTCAGGATGTGTACCATTACAAGATATGTTTTCTTTATGGTTTCTTTAAGGATGTCTAGGAAAATCTTTATCAAAGCTCTGTTCTCCATAAATTTAATTAACTCTCAAAAAGGTAAAATTGTCATGAGATAGAAAAGCACACAAAAATGCTAAAATCGCAGGAATATTTGGAAGGGCACATGGGAGAATGGCTCTAACATTCCCTGGCTGGAATTACCCTTTAACATTAGAGCCCTCTAACCCCTTTCCCCTCTCTCCGTCATGCAGGCTATGGTGGAGTCCAGTTGCAGGGGTGCTGCAGCCAGAGCAGCCTGAACAGTAATGGCAGTCTTTCAGGAGCAGGCGGCCTTCGAGGGGCACCGGAGCAGCGCGTGGCCAGCTGGGCCGCCTGCTTTGAACGCCTCCTCCAGGATCCAGTGGGCGTGCGCTATTTCTCGGTAAGAAAATGAAAAAGTTTCTTAGGTTGATATAATCCTGTCAGACTTAACCAAAAATGTTGTGAAAAACAGCTGACATGAAGCATCTTGGTTCTTGAGATTTAAAAGTAAAACAAAGTGGGGGAGCAGTACGGTTGTGTGTTGTGTGGATTTAATCGATTCTGCTTATTAGCTCTTATTAGCTTTTTTTATTGAAACCTTGTTTTGATTCATGGCATTTGAGAATAATGAAAAGCAAAATATTTTAGAAGTGATGAAGAAAATATTCTTTTTAGTTTAACACTTGTTTGATGATTGACCATTATGACATGAAAAACTCATGCATACTTGTACAGTGCTTTTCATGTAAGACCGCCTTCCTTCCATTAAATTATTTTCACAGTCTTTAAATTCTTTTGTTTCACCTCTTTTTTGTAAATGTTGACCCATGTGTAACCACTATTTGGCTCAATTCACATTAAATCTAGATGTTACGACCAATTTTGAAAAGCACATTTCTTCACAAATCTTAGCTTTATATAAATTTGGAATAGGTTCAAGTTCAGAACAAGTTCTCAAAACTGAGTACAGGCACCTCATTTATGTTACCTCCCACATAAAAGATGTGTCTCTGAATTTTCAGACATGAAATTCTGGCGTACCACAGCCCGCTCGCTCCTCACCTTCCCTTTTCACTGATCAGAGCTGCGCTGTGTGCCTACACTGTCCTGCGCCCACACTTACACCAATCTTGTTCACACCATTACACCCAATAAATTGTCTTCTCATTACTGTTCTCAACAACAGCAGCACTGGAAAGATAGAGTTTGAGATCATATAGAAACATACGTACTGTGTGACTCCACAGGAATTCCTCAAGAAAGAATTCAGTGAGGAGAATATCTTGTTCTGGCAGGCCTGTGAATACTTCAGTCATGTTCCTGCAACTGATAAAAAGCAGGTAAGTCCAAAGTATGACGCAAATCCCATTGCTGAAAACATATACACTGATTGGAATGGTTCCAAACCTATTTGTTTTATATCCACTTAAAACAAAATAAACTCTGTGTGACCTCTCCTCACAGAAATTACATAATTTGAATATTTTTTTTATGGGGCTTGAATAGATTAAGAAAAAAATAAATAATTGAAATGCTGTCTAAAATTATATTTTATTTACACTAGGGTTGTGTCGATGGATGATATCGTATGGTTGACAGGGCATCGCAATAGACGAGGATATTGTTTATTAGCACAACCCTAGTGTAAATAAAATATAATTTCACTGTATTACAACTACAAATGAGACCATCATGTAACTTATATTGCAGCCAATCCGCTTTCGTGATAATTGCGCGAGTCTCTTTCGGATTGTACCACAGAAACAAATTATCCTTCAGCTATGGTGCAAGTTTAGTGATACTTGGTTTGAAAAACAATTAATTTAAAGCTTAGTTGATGTTGTGATTAATGATCTTAAAACAGTCTTAAAAAGTCTTAAATTTCACTTGGTGGCTTATGAAATTGTGCATCATCAAACCCCTCTTCTCCTGCAGCTGTCCCAGAGAGCTGGAGAGATCTACAACAGCTTCCTGTCCAGCAAGGCCACCATGCCGGTCAACATTGACAGCCAAGCCCAGCTGGCTGACGACGTCCTCACCTCCCCACGGCCCGACATGTTCAAGACGCAGCAGCTCCAGGTACAACAAGGCAGTAGTAGTAGTGGCTTGGTCTCTTAAGACAACACAACCTATTGGTTGGTACAGGGTTTCCATGGGGTCTTAAAATGTCAAAAAGTTTGAAATTAAATTTATTAGAATTGTGTTCTAGGTCTTAAATAGTTTTAAACAGGCCTTAATTTTGCTACGCCCATGTAACCTCTTATGCTCATTGAAATGCTTCCGCAGCAAAATAGAATAGAATGTTTTTTTTTTTTATTCTGTAGTATTGTAGTTCTTTCTTTCGCTAGTTCAAATATAATTTACTATATCACGACTACAAATAAATGAGCGGAGGTGCTCTGCGTCCCCACGCGCTGACTAGACACCAGTCCTATAATGAGACAAGGTTTCCAGACTCTTGACATCCGACTTTTTTTTTTTTATTGTTTTGATATTGTTACATAGGTCTTATATGTCATTCACTTTGGTCTTAAAAAGGTGTTAAAATGTGTTAAATTTGACTTGGTGAAAGCTGCACAAACCCTGTGCTAAATAATATGTTGCTTCCACAATTATTTATATATATCATGTATTTGGTAATTTAGACTTTCTCTTATTTAAATTATTCAGTTGTTCCATATCAACACTGAAGATCAAGACATTTTTCCTGACACTAGGGGGTTTTGTTCACATCTAGCCTTTAGTCACAAGCATATTGGGTTTTTTCGGTGGCCATCTGGGTTTGTTTACAAAACGGCTATGAGCCTTTACCAGGGAGATAAACACAAACTGGCATACACCCACAGAGAATCTAGCACATACTGCACACGCAGACACATAGACATGCAGTTACAGATCTGTATATTTTCAGCCTGCACACAAGCATGATAAAATGGTAACCATTAAGACACCTGTCATAACATCAGCTGTAACCATATGTTAACACTGATAGTTTCTTCTGTCTTGTTTCTGTCTGTATTTCATTTTCTCTTCCTCACTCTCTTATTTTTGAGCATAACTGCTGCTTTGTGTAACTCACCCAAAATTTTTACTTTACTTACACCACTCTTTTACTTTGCATCTACAGATCTTCAACCTGATGAAGTTTGACAGTTATTCACGATTCCTCAAGTCCTCACTTTACCAAGAGTGCATGCGTGCTGAGGTGGATGGCCAACCCCTGCCGGACCCCTACCAGATTCCCTGCAGCCCTGCGCCCTCGAAACACAGTGCCAGCTCGGACCGCTCTACCCTTTCCACCCCCAAAAAGGTTCCACTGTTGCTTTTTGGCTGTATCACAGCAGCTGGCCATGGAATAAAAAAGAAAAGAATAGTGTTGACAGTGGTCACCCGTCCTGTACAGCAGGTAAAATCTTAGTTTTTTTGTTCTCCAACCAACAGGAGGCCAGAAAGCAAAAGTCCGGGAGGTCACTAAACGAAGACAGCAAGGATGAGAGCGCTGACAAGAAACGTGGCATCTTCTTTTCGTGGTCCCGCAACAGGAGCTTTGGGAAGGGCCCAAAGAAGAAGGACATAGGAGACATTAACCTCGGTAAGAAATTGATTAACAAGCCTGTTCCCTTCTGGCTACAGAGATCCTCCACAGTTTAAAATGTTTGCAACAAAAGCGTCCGAAGCACTGATGTGTCCTTGAACAAGACACCAATTCACTGCCAGCTCCAGGGTTACAATGAGCTGTATGCGGGGGTGTCATGTAGAAATGCAGCTGCACCACAGTCATCCAAGTACTACGGCCCACACACACACACATTCACACACACATTCACACACACACACACACACACACACACACACACTGTACTGGTACACTAGTAAAAACATATTTGTTGCACGTTATTGGGGGCAGTCATGGCCTAAAGGTTAAAGAAGCAAGCTTTTGACCAGGAGGTTGTTGGTTCGATCAAATCTGGGTCGGGAAAGAGCAACTTTTGTCCCTCCCTCATTACTACCACTGAGGTGCCCTTGATCAAGTTATCCACAAAGGGACAAAAGTTTGGTAAAATACAAAAATGTGGTTGATATGATGATGATCTTTTTGTTTGGGATTTTGGTAATTATAATATCAAATTGACTAAAATGTAATTTGCTATTTTTTTTTTTAAGACTTTCAAGCTTTCTGAAATAAATTAGTAATGATTCCTCATTTTTTGTTTGTAAATATCCTCTGAAAGCACAAGTAGTCATACAAGAATACACACTATTGCAGATAGCCCAATTGTTGGTCAAAACATCGGAATAGCTATTGTTTAAATTATCTCTATTTCAATCATGTGTGAACTTCCTTTCTTGCATTTATCATAAATGTCTCTCACTAAAGTGTAGCTGCACTTTAATTTAATAAAACCACTTCTGTCTATCCACACGCTTCTTTGATGACAAACAACTTTTTTTGCCTGCCAATATGTGTCGAACTACGATCACAAATCAAACACGTTGTTTTTAGTCATGCTATAGCTTGCCGCCGTCTTGGTATTACTTATTGTAAGTGTCATTTAATGCAAGTAGTGCGCCAATGTCTCTTATCTGCATGAATTCATCGTCCTCTGGGCTGTTTTGTACAGACTACTGGGGCAGTAATGGGCGGAGGGAGTCCCAGGGCTCCTTGTCGTCCGGTACCAGTCTGGAGATGGCTACTTCCTGCTCTGCTGGCAAGATTGAGGTAAGATTCCTCTGGACAGATCCCCATGGCAACACAGAGCCCAGTGTCTGGTGAAGCCATCATAATAGGTCTAAATTATTGTTTGTCAGCCCACTCGTTGTTTATGTATGGCATAACTCAGAAAAACTAGCTACAAATACAACTGTATCTGTTTATTAACACTGGAAAGCCATAAAGCAGTCCTTTTTAAAGCAAGCTTTTTTCTCCAATCATTTATCCTTAGTCTGATAACCGTCACTCAGTATGGGAGCGCTCCCCCAAACATTGCACCGTGATGCTGTCTGACGGCTCCTGCCCTTCTATCAGTCTTCGGCCCGGTGCCTCCATAAGGGAAGTCCTCCACGATCTCTGTCAGAGCATTAGCGTCAACATGGCTGCTGTTGACCTCTTCCTGGTGGGAGGGGAGAAGGTAAAGGGAGGCAGACGCCGCTATCAAATGACAAATGCTAAAAACATCTGCTGCTAATAGATCAGAAAGCAGAATACTGCTACAAAAAGGTTACAGAGGATTGAAGTGGACAATGTGTCTTTTAGTTACTGTGTAAAGAGTTTACAGTATGGAGTGGTTTGGGCTTTGTCTGTTGCTAATGTATAGTTTCATTTTTCCCAACAGCCTTTGGTGTTGGACCAAGACTGCATGACCCTCAGCTCACGAGACTTGAGAGTGGAGAAACGGACCTTGTTTAGGTATTAATAATAAATCAAAGTTTGCTTGGAGCTGTCAATTTTCTTTGAATATAACATTGTCTGTCTATGCTTTTATGTCTGTGCTGACATTTACTTGTGCTCTTTCTCTGCTCCTAGATTGGACCTGGTACCCATTAACCGCTCTGTGGGGCTTAAAGCCAAGCCTACCAAACCAGTCACGGAGGTCCTGCGCCCCGTGGTGGCCAAATATGGCCTTCACCTCAGCGATCTTGTGGCCAAAGTAGTAAGTCGTCCCCGGTGGCTACAATGCTTTAATCTTTTTGAAGTTGCTGTGTGTCCAGGGAGCAGCCTGTGCAGTGTGTGACAGTGCCACAGGGTGGAGTATCATGGTTAGGGGAGGGAAGCAACCGCATCCTTTTCCATCTCTACACTGTGGTTAGCACTCTGACTCAGCCCAGCCTCTGAAGATGGAGCACCAGGGCTATAATTAAGAATGACGACACTCCTCAAACATGCCAACTTTTTACTCCTCCCCTCAACCCCTGCCAGATGATTTATTTTAGTCCTGTGGGTTTCCAGGCATTATAACTGTATTATACAGTAGACTCTGAGCTGAAAGAGGGTTTATAAATAAGGCAAAGGCTTGTGAACTGAAATATCAACTGTGTGCTCCATGTGTTAAAAGAAATTGTAACATCTTTAGACTTCTGCACAACCGGTGAAAATAAAAAAGCGCTGACCATCAAATTGCGTTTCGTTTAAGAGCGGAGAAACTGAGCCTTTGGACCTGGGTGCCCCCATATCGAGTTTGGATGGCCTTCGAGTTGTTTTGGACCGAATCGACCCAGCAGCAGGAAAAGGTAAGACCATCAAATACACTGTAACCCAATATTAAAAACGTAATATTACAGACTAACAATAAGTTGTTCTTCACACTGTACACAACTGTTTGTATACTGACTGAGTTTCCCTTTCTCAACCGGATGCCAATTGTAAATCATGTCCACTTCTGTTATTCCATTGATTAACATATTCATATTTGAAGAACTTGTCTCTTACGTCTAAAGTGTCCTCTCTCTTCTTTGTCTCGCTGTCTCCTCATCAATTTCTCAACCTGATGAATTTTTCATGTACATCTCTCGCTTTCTCTCTATCAAATAGACCAATCCAAGTTGTCCTCCCTAAAAAACCACCCGCCAACCAGGAGTTTTTCTGCTACAGTAAGTACTTAAGACATCTTTATTCTCCTACATGTTGCTTAAAAAGTCCAGTGTGCAATGTTTTGTCCTTTTTTATTGCTGCGCTGCTTCTGCAACATTCAGTATCACTTATTAGCGGCCCACCCACATTCATCTTTATTAACATTTACAATCTTTGACAGGCTTTAAATTGGCGGAGTTTCTGATTTGTTTGTATTCTTTGCCTTAACACTGCCTGTGGCTAACTCTCTTGCTCATATCTTCCATGCTTGAGCTATTGCACCGTGTGTAGGCAGACAGCATGTGGTCTAGAGGCTAGCTAGCAAGGTCAGTTAAGACACAGAGCCAACAAATGAGACGAGGGTCTCTGTCAATCTGGACACTCTGCTCAGTAGGGTGCTTGACAGCTCATGCTTAGCCTCCCCCTTACAACCCCCCCCCAATCATCCCCTAACAGAGTGCATTGTTATTGTTGCATCTGCAGGGAGATGAGAGGTCAACACCAAAGGACTTTTCTGTGAGAGCAAGTGGACCAGACACAGCACTCCCAGGGGAAAAGAGAAAACAGAAAAAGATTAATATAGATGAAGCTGAAGGTAAATCCCTCTTTTCCTTCTCTCTCTCGACTTATTGGTGGATGTCTTAGCTTTGCTTTGCCTCGGGACTGTCAGCAGTGAGGCTGCTACGCTGCATGTTAAACCTTAACTAATCCTTTTCTTCTTCAATCAATCCATCAATCTGGAAAGTTTAAGTGAGGGAATTTGTTTGATCTGTTTTTCAGAATTCTTTGAGCTGCTGAGCCGGGCACAGAGCACCCGAGCCAACGACCAGCGCGGGCTCCTGAACAAAGAAGACCTGGTGCTTCCTGAATTCCTACGCCTAACCCCTCCCAGCTCCTCCTGCTCCGTCACCTCTGACTTGGCACACTCCACTCCTGACCGCCGGGAGAATGGCGTCTCCTCGCGGGGGGCCCTCACCGCCAGCCTTCGTTCGGAGAGCCTGGACTCCTCCCTCAGCTCCAGTGCCAATGGACACTCCGGGACCAGGCGGTGCCTATTGCCCCCTCCTCGCCACCAAACTTTTGGCACCTACCTGTCCCCCATCCCCCGGCCCTCAGACACCCGGCCAAACCTCCGCACCGTGGAGGAGGACACCAACAACGACTTGACCCTTGTGGGCGAGGGCGACATCAGCAGCCCCAACAGCACCCTGCTGCCTTCATCACCATCCCTCATGCCGTCCTTCGACAGCAGCCTGCCTGAAGCCAACTACACCCCGCCACCACCCTTCTCCAAGTCTCAAGACGCAGCTGGAGAGGGAAAATCCAGTTCAGGTATTTCTACAGTGTAACAAACCAGTGCTCCGTGTGTTTGCGCGTGCGTGCGTGCGTGCATGCGTGTGTGTGTGTGTGTGTGTGTGTGTGTGTGTGTGTGTCGTATGTGCATGTGTGCGCTCTGTCCCCGGTCCCTCTACACTGACTCTGATGCACTTTAATGACAAATTGATACAGACTCTTTCTCAGTTTGCCATTCATTTAAACAGATTGTTTTATTAAACTAAGCATATGTGTGTGTGTGATTGATCTTAATTACACTCGGATCATCTTGTAAATAGGGATGTGAATATTTTGTTCAGTGATTAACGTTTACTTGGATGTCACTTCCCACACCACAAATTATTGGGTTTCGCCACATGACTGGGATTAGTTTATCCTAGGGAAATTTTTAGTTTATTTTGTAGTTTTGGGTGCATGAGCATGCTGATGTAACTGATTGCAGAACCTATAAATATTAATTATATATATGCATAGTGCATACAAATGATCAATATTTGACAGTACTGTAGTCACTGAATGTTGTGCTGAAGATTGTAATTCAGAACAACCAAACAATTGAACGTGATGACATTAGCAGTTGTGTTTCCTGGCATCGTGGGGTCATTATGTGCAATTAGAAAACATCGTAGCAAACCAGACCCATGTGATGGTTTTACAGTGTTGGACCCGCGAATGCCAAACAACTCTATCCATCCCACCACTTCGAGTTAAGAGCAATTCAACAATGTCAAAAAGCTTCTTCTTTTTCTCTCTAAAACTGGTGAGTCATTAAACGATGTCAGCTCCTGCTGTAGTAATTTGAGCAATGGAAAAAAAATAATTAGTCATTGGAGGACAAGTGCACCTTAGTGCTGGTGACATTGTTGAATTGCCTGCCATTCTTTATCTGGGTCATTCACTCCCTTTCTAGATGCCTGTTGTAGATAATCACTGCCAATTACCTGTGTACCTGTGATTGAGTAGATCTAATAAATGTTAGAATTGGAAATCACTCTTGTCTGTCTTTTTACACATTTGTGAGGTCATTTCTCCAGACCCCCCCACCCCTTCACCACCTCCGCATGCGCCCCCCCTTCTCCCTCAGCTCTGTCTCATGTTGTCTAGTGGCTTTCTTCTCTCATCTGTGCCCACTCTTTCGTGTAATTTTCTGTGTGCGCTTGTTTCAGGGTGTCGCTCGCTTTGTGTGTTCTGCTCAGATTGCTCAGTGTAGCGTGTTTGTGCAGTGCCGTTAAACATTGCTTGGTCTACCTGCTTGGTGTAATTGTTGTTTGGCAGGGTCACTGCTCGTGTGTGTGTGTGTGTGTGTAGCTCTAGCGTGGCATTTTGGATCTTTTTTTTTTGAGTCGGTCTTCTTTCAAACTTGGGTTTTAAAAGCTTGGCGTTGTTTGTGTTGGAGTGTTGTCTTGTTGTGCATCTCCCACAGATGGATTTAATTTCCCGTCCATGTCATTTCCCCCACTCCTCCACACTATATGTTTCTGAGATTTTAAGGTAAACTGTCAAGGGGTGAATTGATTTGTATTGGTGATGGTTTTTTCAACAGGAGACATTTTCAGAGTTGTCCTAAAAAATAAAGTCAAAAGCTTTCTGTGTTTGGATATCCAATTAGAGGAGATGTTTTGATCCCAGGAAGCCTGCTTTGAAACCATGTGAACACCACAGAAAGAGAAGATTATCACGCCTGTTTTCAACCAACAAAGCCGGTTGACGGGATGAGTATCTTCAAAGCACTTACCAGCATGTTCTCTCTGCCCTTACTGCCTTAGCCGAGCTTTAATGTAAGGTGATATGTACACAAGATGATGAGGAAGGAGCGCAGCTCCTCCACAGGCTCTCTCCTCTTTTCTGGTTGCTAAGTGCATCAGCCTGATTCTTCCCACCACTGGGCGCCATGGTAACCTTATCCATGAGTTGACTGAGCTACAGATAGAAACTCAGTGCTGGGTTTCATCTATCTCTCCCAGCCTATTTCATTCTTTCTCCCACCTGCTAAACTAAAAAACCATAGAAAGATAGCTATGATTCAATATTTCTAACACTGTTTGCCACACGCCTCCACCTTTTAGAGACTTTATGAAGTTGTTACTTTTAATTTCTGGTGGCGAGTCACGCTCACGGGCTTAATATTGTGTAAGAGACAAACACCCACTGAGTAACTCAGAGGCCATCAGTCCAAACAAGTTAACAGTGGTGCGGTAGCAATTATGCTCTTTTACTGTGTCAATCTGCTTGATTTTGTCCCTCTTCAGTTTGTGTATTACTGTTAAACTGACGCCCTCTGCTGTTCCGTGGGAATACATCATTTCTGTTGAGGTGCATCAACATGCTCCTCAGGCATCATTGGCACTATGCCATAAATAATAGAGTACTAAAGAAAGGCAGAGGATGAAATCCAGCTGCTTACTCTTCTTCACATGAGGTGATGTAGATAAAAGAAATACTTTTTATTTTTATTTGGGGACTTTATTGTTTCCTCTTCTGCATACTCACCAAACCACACGTTAATTAATGCGTTAAAAGGACACACCGAAATTTGTTCATAGATTTAAGGGGGTACAATTTCTCTTTGACTAAAAAACAATATACCCTGACATCGGTATAAGCTTTTTCATCTAAAACAGTGGGCCTATTGTACCAAAAGTACTTCTGGTGACCCGCTGATTAGACTATTACAATGAAGACCAGTAGGCCTCTGGTCTGTATCCAGAAGACCAGAACTGAGAACTGCTGCCCAATGTTATCAAGAGAATTTTCTAATCATGGCTGTAATCACTTCTCCCTGTCTGGCAAGTGTTGGGTCCCTGAGCTTGGTTGGTAGGGATTAGGATGTCCACTAGGGGGCGACATCACACAGTGTAACTCCATTCATAAGACTGATTTGAATTTAATGCCTGGTGTTTTTAGTTTAGTCAAAAAGCTAAGAAATGAGCCAGAATTTGTAGAAATGATTCATTCACAAAGTTCATATGGAGATTATTTCCTTTTTCCTCTGAGAAGATTAAAAGATTCATGGGACATCTACCCTAAGGCCAGGCTATCTACAAAAAGTGCTCGGTAATGACTCAGCAGTACACCTGAGGGACCATATGGCTCAGTTTTCCTTTAGACCTGTTTCACTTTCTTCCTCCTTGTGTGTCTGCTCCAAGCTGGCAGCCTCTGACCCTGGGCCAGCCTTATCATCCATCTGACTGTCGGAGGAGGGCTCGGCGCAGATCTCTGGCAGTCAGCCTCTGTGAGGACTGTTTGCTGGGTCCGTTCCAGCCTGGCTGGTCTGTCTCAGCTCCTGGCTGCTGCCATGTCTGTGGACCAGACTCGCCAAAGGAGGCATGGCTGTGTTGAACAGCCACGTCAAGACATGATTTTACACGTCACAGCAGTCTGAAAACATGTTCAAAAACGGTGTCTGGGTAAATAATAATGAAGAACTGTAGGAAAACACTTATTCTAGTGAGATGCTGGCTTATGGAGAAGGCAAGATTTACAGAAACAGTGATACATAGAATTAAAAAAAAAGATTATATTGGAGTTTCCACTCCTCTAAAAAGACACGAGTAAGCACAATCGGGCACATTTGAGTAATTTGTTAAAAAGTTAAGTTTGTGTGGTGGTATGGTGGCTCAATGGTTACAATGGGACTTCTCTCAGTACCAACATCTTAAAGTTAACCTTTAACCCCTTGTCAAATTTATTTTGTATTAACTATTAATAGATATGCACGAGGCAAAAATAGATTTTTACATTCACGTATATTTAAAAAAAAAAAAAAAAAGCCTGAAGAGCTAAAACTATCCAGTATTTCACAGCAAAATTGCAATTATAAACTAATTTTAGATGATAAAGGATTTATTTCATACTGCCTAAAATCATCTCACAACCCTTAAGATCTATCTATTAGTGGGTTCTGGTACCCAGGTTGGGAGAGGATGGATTATGGAATACATTTATGACTGTAAGATTCGTAAGAAAGTCAAAAGAACACCCAATTCATCAAAATGCATCATCTAGCAGCTCTGCATACCAGCACTAATACATCACATCCTGTGGAAAACCCTGTGACGGAGATTAATGTTGATATGTCATCAATTATATATTTAATTCTAATCGATGTCACGCCGTATTTGCCAAACACACGTCAACAGTGTATCTATGAACTTCAGAGAAAATCATGACGGTTTGTGTTCACCTTGGTGGTTCAAGTTGTGCTGTAGTCAATTGCTGAGGTTTTGTGTGTGGTCAGCTGTTGGAGCTCACAGGCTGTGTTTACATCTGAGCTGAACAGCAGTGAATCACAGTCAGCAGAGTTAGGAGAGTGTTGGAGTGCTGTGTTTGAGTCACCCGGGCCTCTGTGTTTAGAGTCTGTGGGGCCACAGGGATCACATGAGAAGTAGAGAGTTTATCAGTCACCATAACAGTAATGCCAGCCTCCTGGAAACTTCGGTTTTTAGCCCCAAAGTGCACTTGCATGTGTAGAGGGAAATGTTGGAGTCCCTGTGCCCAACACACGCTTTTTAAATGTGAGTTTAATATTTCATTAACTTATGTTCAGGGCCTTCTGATGAGGTCATGCAGCTCTGAATTGTTTGAAATGAAGCACAAGTGGTAATGTTGAAATATGCCACATGTGACAACAAGTCAGTGAATTAATGTTTAATCCAGTTGCAATTTCATTCAGATCTTTCCCATGATTTGGCAAATGAGTTCAGTAAGTTTGAGCTGAAGCTGTTATGTCATCAACTTTGTCTTGGCAACAGCTGTCCAGATTACACAACTATACAGTTGTCAGATTACACAAATATATTAATCTGGCGTGTTCATTTGAGCGCTGTAGAGTTATAATTCATGTGCAGTGTGGCCCCACGCCATGGGTGACAAAGTTTTAGTTTCTTAGATCCTCTGAAACCTCATACAGTTGTGTGCTCAGCATCTGGTCGTCATGCAGTCTAACGTGAAGGCAACGTCAGTTGCCCGCAGGTCCTCATGAGTCAAACATTGCACAGAGATGGAACCATATTTTAGTATCTATGTTCACTCCCTGTGTATCTATAAACATATATTTTTGACAACAGTATTTAAAATGAAGATTGTTAGCTCACTTGGTAGAGCAGACGGACACATATAGAGGTTGACTGCTCAACGCAGCGGCTGCAGGTTTGACTCCGACCTGCGGCTCTTTGCTGCATGTCATTCGACCTCTCTCTCCCCTTTCATGTCTTCATCTGTCCTGTGGAAATAAAGGACTAAAATGCCCAAAAAATAATCTTTAAAAAAAAAAAAAAAAAAGATTGGTTGCCTGTTGTAATTTGCTTATTTTTAGTTGCAGTAATCAATATTCTTATATAAAGAATGGATCAAGTTACTGTGAAAGGGATGACAAACCCACAGCACATTATCTGAACGATATAATGCTGATCGTGTCTACCGGATGTGTAAATAGGTAACTATTTGGTTATAAGGTGAAAGTATGTCAATATGTTTTTTGCTGACTCCAAGTGGCCAAAACAATCAATGAATGCAGCTTGAAGTGTTTGCCTCTGCAATTTCTCATGACCACCCTCATGAATATTCAAATAGACCTCTTGGCTGTCCATAATGAATCAACTAATCTTAAATCTCTAATGTGTTCCTTTTCTCCCCCGTGCACAGAGGGAGGAACAGAGTCAAGCTCCGACACCAAGTCCCCCTCCGACAGAGCCGACGCTGCACAGACGGTTCAGGAAGTGATGGATGTGGAGGGGGTTCATCTTGAGGAGGGAACGCTGGAAACATCCCGGGGGGAGGACTCTGAGCTCAGCGTGAGCTTCCACGGCTACGTGGCTGAGCTGCGGCAGTGCCAGAGCAAGCTGAGGAATGCCCAGATGCCCCAGAACGGCCGCAACCCACCAGAGGGCAAGGACTGCAAGACAGACCTTTACAAGGCCACCATAGTCTAAAGGGAACCCCCACTGCTGCACTTTTTAAGCCTGAGGCACTGACTTTTGAAAGGGAATTAGTAAAACCCTGGGTTGCATGTACACTTAAAAAAAAAAAAATCAATATTATGGTAATATTGTATATTTGTTACAATTTATGGCGTCTTCACGTTGATTTTTAGTACTGGTTGTAATTTTTGGACAGTGATGTGATTTTGTTATGGTTTAGTTTAATGATGAAGTTCAAAGCAGTTTTATTATAAGCCATGTTAGACCAAGGACAACCATGGCAGAACCCTGATATGAACTTTTGGGTACTAGTTTTTAATTATAGGCATACATTACAAACAGTTTCTAAGTTGTAATCAATGGGTTTATTATAGATCCTAACTTAATAATAAGCCATAAAAATGAACTAAAGAGCAAAATAAAAAGTAAGTTATGTTAGTAGACAATATGTACAAGCCAAGGGATTAACCATTAATTAAACTATTAATTACAATTTAATGACTCTGCTGAAGAAGACTGTGAGATGCAGTTGAAAGCTCCAAAAAGTGAAGCTTGATTTAAAATGTTTGTCAAACTACTGTTGCCCTATTAGAAAGTGCTACCCAGTTTTGTTGGACCATACGTTAGACGGGACTGTTTTAGGATCAAAAGGGAGAAAAATCACAATTTTCTTGCATATTTAACTATGTCCTGTATATATCTTCTTCCTGTTTTACAGATGATACATGACGGTACCTTTGTTTCCTGTACTTCCTGCTTCTGTGGTTTTGAGGTTCACATGTTGAATGATTAAAAAGCTTTGATGACTGTAATTCCAACAAAACTGAAACTTTTCTTTTGTAGCCTACTTAGTCATTCTGGTATTTCTGACAGCAGGGAAATCCTCACTAGGCCTTAAATCCTCACTAGGTAGTATAAAATTGCAATCTCGATTCACCCCTATTTGTGATTTAATATTTAAATAACTTTGATTGCCAACTGCATCACAGACTTTCTTCTGTGAGTTTTAAACATAGACTGTATAAAATTGGTGGGCTCCCAAGCGCTGCAATGCAAAAAAATCGTGATATTAATTCTAAGCTAAAAAATTGTGATTCATATTTGTCCACGAATCATGCAGTCCTAATCCTTACCATCCCTAACATGTAGCCCCCTTGTAAAAACAAAAAACTTTAAATACTGCTCTGTTGTAGTTTATATCCCCAAATCTTACCTATGACATGTACAGCCCTGAACTCTCCTACTTGCTATATTCGACCAAGGCTCAGCTATGAATTTGCCAAGTAAGTCCAAATTGTCAATAATTAACAGCATAGTTGTCTTGAACAATTCCTCTTTGAAAACACACTACCTTCACCTGGGGATTTGTTGCCAATGTGGACGTGCTGTTCAGCCTCCTTTTCTAGATGAGCATCTGGAGAGAGATTATTACAGCTGGTGAAAATTAGAGGTTAGATTATGGGACTGGAGATCTTGTCTTGACACAGGCACAGCATGTCTGCTGGAATGCTGACAACACATGGGGCTGGTTGGGCTTTTCACTTTCATACTTTTTTTTTTACTGTCATTACTGAATTCTTCATTACCTCCTTCCAGATACTTGAACCACCCCCAATTTGGATGTAACGTTATCTTATCTTCGAAACATAAGATATAACTCATGTGAATGTTATCATTTCCAGACTGCTTCCACCCTCTGTATACTTCTCTGCCATTAACCTCTTTGGCACTAGCTATATGTCTGATGGGGCTATTATAGGGGTATTATAGGGGAGAGCACTTTTAGGACGTAAAAGTCCCGAGTAACCCTTGTTGTGACATTAGCTACTTTTGCCTGAGTCACATCCTCTGACAGGTAGTTATCAACAAATTGCAGGGGAAACGTAGCTAAACAACCAAGGTTGGTTAGCTACTAACCAACCTTGCTAGCTAACTTTAACTATAACTTTAGTTAGCTAGCTAGCTAGCTTATCGCAATTTAAGCTAACTTCTAGCTAAAGTATGCTAAAATGAAAATATCACAAAACTTTACTCTCTGTGGAATTAATTATGAAGTTATCACGAGGGTAACATTAACAGTTTTAGCCTAGCTAGTTAATAAGATTGAATTGTCATTTTGACTTTAAAATCAATTTACTTCAAATCGCTGAGGAAATCTAGCTAACGCAAACGTTAGCATTTCAGTCTGGAAGTGAATTAACAGCGTTAGCCGAAGTTAACGTTAGGCGAACACTAACTAGCTAACGCTAGCTAATGAGATTAACTTCAGAATTAAAATCGCTACTTTTATATGAGGTTAATCCTCTATCATGCTCTAATGTAGCTAAATGTACCGTTATTGTATTGTGTTATATACCCTAAATCGCTGGGTTGAATTAGCTAATGTTATTTCTCAATTTAGGAACCTTACGCTAAACCCTTGTGGTAATAACAATATAACCGTCGGCTTATTCTATTCAAGTGCTCTGAGAGAAAACTAGACTTCTGCACCTCCTCTTGGCTGTTTCCAGGCCATGGCCGCGGGAACATATTTTGAGTTTGGGTGCTGACAAATTGTCGAGAGCGACATTTTCAGCTAAAGTCAACCACCACACACCACACTGCGTCCATCACAACGCTCCACAAGCGGAACAACTAAAACAAGAATGAAACCTGAAGCCCCAGACAGGGTAAAACTAGGCATGGGTAACGCAATATATAGGCACAAAGCTACGACAATGGTACAGAATAAGCCTACTGCATTACAATACACATCACTGAGTTAAATTAAATCAGAAGTTAGCTGCCTCATCGTCTGTTGCTAGCAGGGTCGCTGTGGGAGTGTCAGGTGGAGCTAGGTGCTGCTGCTACTTCTTTCAGTTACAGTTTCTGAGTTTTCTGACTCAGGTTTATTAGTTTTTTTAGCCTGTGATTGATATGAAGAAACCCAAAATGCGCTTTCGTGTTATAGGCAAGCTAACGTTTGTACTTTTGACCCGCCGGGAAAGTTTCCACAACTATCTTCACTCATGAATGAGTAGTGCGCCTTGCTCTTGGCAAAAATGGGCAGATTCATTCTGATCAAATTATGTGTTTATCTTCCCAACCCAGTTGTAAAATCAAATTACATTTAATTGTAATGAAAGGGAGTAAGTTAATATCAGTAATCAATTCATTAAAATACATGTATGTAATTATTTCATAATTATGGTTGTAGTTTGTCTACCTTTTGCTAAGGGGGTGCTGCAGAATGTTCCAGACTTTAGTTAATCTAGCCTGTGAAGGGAGACTTTGGCCAATGGCCAATCACAGGTCATTCATAGATAGATAGATAGATAGATAGATAGATAGATAGATAGATAGAATAGATAGATAGATAGATAGATAGCTTTCTTTTATTATTAGACTGCAGGTCCATTTAGAGAAACATCTTTATGAACTATAAATCAGAACAACCAGAAATCACAGCCAAAACAGTTATAAAAGTGTATACCTTCACCTGACGCTGGACGGTCCCAGAGGCTGGAAAGGAGGGATTTGCAGCACCATCTCCCGGCCCGGCCCCCGCCTCTGCCTCTGGAAAGTTTTGGTCTGTCCTCTGTCCGTTGATAACTTGATAATGATAAACCGTGGGCGTCTGCGGAGATGGTGTACGGGGAACACCAGCCGGGGTATAGGATGCCTCAGAGATAGGCAAGCCTAATGACGCAACTGGTTTACTCAACACAGCTTCAAAATTGTGAGGGACAGGATAATACTTGCAGGGTTTCCCACGTTTCCTATGACCAAAAGCAGGCTGAGGACTCGGAAACTGACAGATATAACGTGACACAGGCACACAGACCCTCTTCCGACTTCTGGCAACACGCTTCTCCGGACAGATACCAACAGATGCATACTTTCATGATGGCATACCTTATATTACTTTTTTTACCTTTTGTTTTCAGTATACGGGCGGTAAGTTTAAACCATCCTGCTCACCTCTGTGCGTCTTTTTCATCAATATTGCGGAAAAAGCCAAATAAAGTGCAATAACTTCTCTCCCCTGATTTCAGCGCATATTAGTAGCTGGATATGAAACGGTCATCTCCAACGAGCCATACAAGGAGAGCCGGAAAGGTAGGTTTTACCTCTGTCCTGTGTTTGATTTAGAGGGAGGGGGATGAACATTAGCCTGGCAGTGAATGGGATATATTTTCAGCTGTAGTAATAGAACGTTGTTGGTGCAACATAAAATCTAAAATAGGTGGGAGCTAGTGCATGTATAGGTCTGTAACCTGATCTATAACAGCATGATTAAACTTTCTGAGGAGAGGAGCATGGATTTACTGTCCTCTGATTAGATCTGTACAGTCTGAGGAGTCGTGTCTGGGTGTTTGTGAGGTACAGGGGGAAACTGCACAGATGTTTTTCAGTTTCTGATTTCACTCTTCTGTGTTTTGCCCATCTGTGTTCATTGGAAATCCTAACTAGCTGCATTTTGCTCATTGCCAGTTCTTACTACAAAGGGAGAAGAATGCAAGTTCCCATTTCGTCAGGGTGGAAGGATTCATCATCGCTGCCTCACCATCCTATCCTCAAAACCATGGTGAGTCCCTATTAGCCAGCGCGTCTGGATCTACTGTATATGTTACACAAACACACACATCACCAATGTGCGCGTAATCACACAAGTTACCACACACACTCTCCAGACAACAACTTGACAGGTAGATGTGCTGTCTTGTCATATTTGGTTTTGTTCACACATTCCACACACCTAGTCTACACCACTCTCACACAGACCGCACATGTTGCGTCACAGGTGAGGTAATGAGTTCATTTTCTTCAATAACTTGCTGATTGATGAATCGTATGTGGGCCTTGTAATGATGAAACTAGAATACCACTGTTATTATAAACAAGTTTTTTAAAGGTGACATAAGATAGAATGTAGAAAATCTTAAACTGTGACTATTACTGTAGTTTGTATCACATTTACTACTTCCTACAATTCATCCCAATAGTAAATAAACAGCTGTCACAGGTAAACCCTCATGGTGCTTCTTTATTGCTTCAGGTTGTGACATAGCCGCAAAATCCTCTTTTTATTAGATTTTTATTTTAGGATTAAAGAAAAAAACTTGCTGAAGGGCTTTCCAGTTATCAATCCTTGGAATTGAGACAATAAGGGTGGGTGCCAGCAAGTTGAAGTAACAAGAATGCAATTATATATGGCCCAACATCTCTGGTCCACCTACACATAAAGTTACTGCAATACGACTGCATGTTTTTGTGATGTACTCATGAGCTCAGTGTTAAGATATGTTTGTCATTATGGAACTGTAGATTCAGTGAGTGTTGCAGTGAAGTATGTATGCTGATGTTTCTTGGATTAAAGTAGTGGCAGATGACACATACATACGGAGTTGTTGAAAGGAGAGATTACACAGAATAAACGATTTGACACAATATCTGACAATTGACAAACTTCTCACGGTGTTATTGTCATATTGCCCAACCCTAATTTAATTGCAAATGTTTCCAGTTTGTAATCCAGGTGACATGCTGGTGACTGTAAGACATTTCTGTCTCTTCTGTTGTAGGTGCTCCCTCACACATAATTTTGATCGGGACCAGCAATGGGGCTTCTGTGCACCGGAGAAAACTCAGCCAGATGGTTAGTGTACTGAACTCAGTGCATTTCGGATAGTACAGTTATTTTATCATAATACTGTAATGTGTATCTTCTAACTGTGTTCTTCCTTGTTGATGTGTTTCAGTTTTTGTCCACACATCACGTAGAATCCCAGATCCATGTAGGGTGAATCCATGTCAGCATGGAGGCGTCTGCACACTGATCCCACAAATACACTCATTTGAGTGCTCCTGTCCTGAGAGCTTCACTGGGAGACTCTGTGAGCAGAGTACGTGCATTTGGTGATTATTATTATTTTATGAATGAGAAGTATAATCCCACTAGTCTGGGTGCCAGCCAAACTTAGCCCCGCCCACAACATTTGAGGTTGGGAAGTTCGGTCTGGACTTGATCCATTGTGCAGCAACTATGCTTGAACCAGACCTGTTCGGACCAATCAGATTGTCAGGGCGTGCTTTATACGATGATGGACAGGTGATCTACAGTAACGTAATCAACCACATCACCACACCAAAGAGCGCTTGGGTTGAATTGGTTTACAACACGGCTGCCGCTGGAGAATTGATATGTGTAGATTCCACCATGGCGTCTGTTATAGAAGATATCAACAGTGCATTTATTTTAAAAGAGGAACAGAGAACCGCCATCAAGGCATTTGTTCATCGGAAAGATGTTTTTGCCGTCCTTCCTACGGGATTTGGCAAAAGATCAACCTACGTGTTTTTAAAATAGTTATAGTGTTCATTTCATACTGCACAATAGGCTGCCTACTGTCAGTCACCTGACAGCCACAGAAGAATAAAACTTACAAGACAGTGCGATGCATTTAAGGGCCTTGGAAAATGCTGATAAGTAGACCTTAGGTGACCTTATTATGTCACAAAATGATGGGGAAAAGCCCATATGTTATTTGAAAAATATTTTCATGTGACATGCTTTGCAATAGGGCTGCACAATATTGGAAAAAACTGATCTCACAATATTTTTTTTCCTGCAATATACATTGTCATATGAAAAAAGACACATTTTACAAGATGACATAAATGGCACTATTTGGAAATAATAAATTATTCTCAACTACTGGGGTGATTTTGTAGGAGAGTGCATCTACATAGAATATAAAAATGAAAAATGGCCGAGAGATATCTTGATTACGTTGCATTAATTAGGGATTTAGTTTGTCTTTGCAGCGAACATAAAAAACGGACTACACCAGCTTCACTACTAAGAGCATGTGCATCACTGTGTCAGTGGCCGCTTACAGTACTTTTCTATAGGTATGGGCGATACGGCCTAAAATCCATATTGCCATATACATTGCAGCCTCTTACAATAACAATTTGTATCACGAAATATAAATTATAATAGAACCATTTTGGACCAGGTTACATAGACCCTGAGGAAAGCCATACTGCTAAATGTATTGTTCTTAAAGAGAAAGAAACGTAGTAGGTAGTTTTGAGAACATTTATTGTGCAAAACTGTAATTATACAACATAATGTTGCAGTAAGTACTCTAGTTGCAGAGACTTGCAGAGAAGAAAAAAAGCTTAAAGTACTGTGTTTCTTTGCGTTAGTGCAAACCATTCTAAAAGGCACGACATTTAGTTAAAGTCTTTTGTTCTTAAAAGCCACCGAAGATAACAGAGAACAGGAAAAACTGGTGTCTTTTTAGTTAAGGAACAGACACTGTACTGAAAATACTTTCAGTGGTAGGAAAAGACACACAGATACTTTAAATAAAAACATATTTCTAACATAAAGTTTCTTACCTGCAGCCTAATGTAACACATTACTGGTGTCTTGTTAATAAAGGAAAGGATACTGTTAATTAGGGAAATACTTCCAGTATTAGGCGAGGTTATTTTGAATAAAGAAAATCCTTCCAAGTGTAGTGAAAACATAATAAAGGACAATCTTTTTTTGAATAAAGAAGATACTTCCAGTATAAGGCATATATAGGTCAACTAAAGAAAATGTTTCAAGTATAAAAGTTTCTTTACAGTAGTGCAGTAATGGATGTTGCACCGGTCTTGTTCACCAGCAGACTCCGTTTTGCTTTCAGCCATGTTTCATCAAGATGATGATGATGCATTGCAGCCCTTTGCAGCTCGTGGCTCTAAATTTCACGGGTAATTTCATCCTCGTTATCGCGATGCAATATAATTAAAATCTCTATCGTAGGCCAGTTTTGTATCGTTTATATTGCATATTGTTTCTAGCGCCAATTACTACTTTTTACACACGGAGAGCCTCACTTCCCATAACAAACCCTGTGGGACTAACGTTACGTCAAATACACACGTTGCCCACATGGCTACCTGTCTTCAAAGGGAAGGATCGGCCGGTAACATCAGATGAAAGGAGAACGGTGAAAGTTTACTTTTTTATCAAGCAGCAGAAGTTGTTGCCTCAACATCGCAACGTCCTGCGATGCTGATGATGAAACGAAATATGGTGCAGCCTTACTTTGCAATAATATTGAAGTGAAATCTTGTTTGTCCAACATCAAACATATTATTTCTATTATAAGTATAAGTAATAAGAAATACATTTCATGCTCTACTGCTTACCTCTCTTACTTCCCTTAAAGACGTTTTGCCTTTGGTTTTGAAGAAGTCTGTTATGAGTCATTTGCAAAGAAGTTTCACTCTACATTCAATTCAAGTGCTCACAACCAAACCTAAACAAAATTAAAAAAACACAAAGAGGGATCCACTTTGAATGCATCTTGCACAGGTCAGCCATCAAACTTTGCTCTACACGCTCCATTGAGCTGATATTGAATATCAACCTATTGCCTTTTATGTGTTTTGTTGGCTTTTCAGAGAGGTGCTATGAAACTTTACACCTGCGCCATTATGACATCGGAGAGTCTTGGGGACGGATTTACCTCCGCAATGTGGAACAGTGCACATGTGTGGCAGGGGAAATCATGTGTGAAAGAGTTCAATACACAAGTAAGATGTGCTTTCAGCTGTTGTTCTGCTTCAATTGTATCTTGTTTTTGCTTTGGGATCTGCTTTTGTTAAGATGATGAGAGAGAAAACCAATAAGGGGATGAATTTACAATACCTTAAACACTATGCACTTCCACTTGAACTGATTGTCAGTTAAGTGAACTTTGTTTACTCTACATGTAGTTAGAATTAGCTAAATTGCACTAGACACTGTGCATGTACACCTGATATATTGAACTAAACTACTACTACTAGAAAAATGGAG
Source organism: Percina caprodes (assembly GCA_013375575.1). Classification (NCBI taxonomy): domain Eukaryota; kingdom Metazoa; phylum Chordata; class Actinopteri; order Perciformes; family Percidae; genus Percina; species Percina caprodes. Next base: position 1,019,641 of record JABXJD010000183.1, on the reverse strand, counting down.
TATAGTGCATTCTAAGGAAAAAAAAAACTATACGTTTTTTTTGATTGATTTGAGCCTTAAAAGATACGAGTATCAGGTCTCCTCCCAGCCCGAAGACATGCTTTTTCTCTTTGATTTCAGCTCCATAGTTACAAGACTAACTTTGCCATGGAAGAAAAGACAGATTATATGACTCACTGTGACTCAGGAATGGTGTTTTAGGACACGCCCCATGGGTCCATAAGGTGCTTTCATCTCAATGGGGGACGTTCACTGGCATTTAACAGATTGCCTGGCATAAAAAAGGGAATGAATGAGGTAGTTTCATGCTCACTGAGCTGAAACAGTTTTTTGTCATGATGGTAGGAGCTTATTTGACACTGGAAATGCAGCTGTCTTTAAAGCTAAATGCACCTGAATGTCCTTTGACTTGGCTTTCAAATGAAATTTGACTACATTTTAATTTTGTACAGAGATCAAAATTTTATTTTAGATCTTTAGAATATTTCACAGATGTTGCAATAGATCTTAAGGGAATACTCAGGGTCAGATATACTATTTGTACACACAGGACCAGTTTGCGCTGTAGTTTTAGGATGTCACTGGTTTTAGTTTTTTTAACCTGCATTTATTGATTTTCTTCCCACTTGAGGGCAGCATAGCATGCTGAAGATATAACATTGACACAGTATTATTATCTCATAAAGTTGCCATGTTGGCAAACAGTTTCCTATGTACCCAACAAGGAGACTATCTGGTTCTTTAGCATGTAGTCTATGCTCTTCAGCTGCTAAATACTCTGATATTTACCAGCTTGTTGCTAACTTTGTTAAACTTTGGTGTTCGTCAGAGCTTTTTTGTTGAAAACAGCTGCCTGCTGCTTTAGGAAAACAATGCGATGAGAGCAGTGCGAGTAAAGAGCCAGATATTTCCCTCAGGAGTGGGTGGAGCCAAAAAAAAGAGTGAATATTGGACATTCATTAGGCCAAAACACTACATTGCATGTAGGGGTTAAGTGTCTTGCTCAGGGACACATTGGGTGATGTATCTCAGTGGGAATTGAACACAGCTCATGTTTCATAGCCACTGCGCCACAATCACCCAAAACAGAGAGATTCTGTTATATAGCTTACTGATATACACTATGTATGGTGTTAAGACGTGACCTGGTTTGCCTTTATGTGTCCAGTGTGCCGTTCAAACCCTTGTCAGAATGACGGAACGTGTCGACTGATCACATCCACCGACAAGGAAGTGTGTAACTGCAGACGTGGCTACAGTGGCCCATACTGTAGCTTAGGTGAGTAAAAGCAAGACTCTAGTGACAGGTAGTGATGTTCTTTATGTGCCCCCCCTCCCGTTTTGTCATGTATGCATGTTTATGCAGTGCACGTTCATACACGAGTGTGTGTGTGATAATGGTTTGATTAATGATGGCAGGTGAAGACATGAGCAAGCAGCTATGCTTGTACTACTAAATTGTTGTAACTGTTGCTAATGCATACAGAGAGTTGTTTAGGACTTGTTCTGACTGGTTTCAGTGTGAAGGATAGAGATCTGTCATCACACTAGCAGAAATTGTCTGGTTCCAATTCCAATTGTTTACATTCTTGTGATATGCTGCGGAAATCAATGATTGGGATATTTGTTTTGTGTGCTACCGTCTGTGGTTTGTGTGTATGCATGTGTGTGCAGAGCCAGAGACAGAGTGCTACAACAGCAGGGGCACAGATTACAGAGGGATGGTGGGCACCACGGTGTCCGGCTCCCGGTGTGTGGCGTGGAACTCAGACCTGCTATATGACGAGCTTCATGTGGGCACGGTGGACGCCTCGTCCCTCAGGGGTCTCGGGGAACATGCCTACTGCAGGTGTGTGTTGTTATGCCATCAGTAGATTTTGTCTCAATATTGCAGTTGCTACAGTACCAACTAGCTTATCTGGAAGTCCAGATTTCCTTATACTTTTCCCCACAAATTCTATTTTGAAGCTGCAATATCCAACTTCTTACCCTGATCTGGCCAAGCTGCCTGCTAGGCCTAGCTCTTATCTGTAAAGTTCATGTGCCAACATTTGTTGCTCATGTCGATGAGCCTTCCGACGAAGTCTACTCCGAGGCAGAGACTATAAAACTAGCCTGGGCCTTAAAGAAGCACATGGTGAATCCAGCCTGTGTGTTATAAAAACATATCTCCTCCTCCACATTTGCTCTTTTTCCATTTATTACTGCTTTCCTCAGTTGTCATTGTTGCTATGACTACCGAGCAGCCATATGGTATGCCCACAGCAAATGGTATGTGCACCAAAATGTCCAAAACATCTAAGAAAAACACATTTCATGCAAACCTTGTGATTTAGGCACAATTATACAAGTTTGTGTGTCAGACTGTAAGGCTCAGACTCCAATGGATCTGAGTCTGAGCCTGTAAGCCATTTAGCTACTGTATTGAACTGAGTAATGTGTGGTGTTCTAAACAATGGTGCCATACCTACACACACTCCTACACACACTCTACACTTTGCTGTGTTTCTGTGTGCAGAAACCCTGATGAAGACAAGATGCCGTGGTGCTACACACTAAATGACGCCACCATCTCTTGGGAGTACTGTGATGTCCCCTCCTGTGTTATGTCTGTGTGTGAGTAAATGGGGCAGAGGAAAGGAGTTTTGTAGTCTTTTTTTGTTGTGAGTGGGCCCGTGTATTCTGGCCTAACATTTGTTGAAACATTCTGGCAGACCAGATTAGAAATCATAGGGCATTAAAGAACCTAATTGCATCGGTAATTAGTTTGTAATGTAGTTAGTTTCATCACTGACGGGGTTTATTGATATACTTTGATGCTTAAAGCTAGGAGCATAATATATCTGTTAGCTTGGCTAGACATATTGTCAAAACAGTTTAATTTGGCAATATGTCTTTCATCATTTGCTTCCACTGTTAATAAATTCTGGCCACTGCTGAATTATTTGCTCTGGTCTTTCTATTAACTGTTAGCCTTGGTTGTTATTGGTCTTGCTGTTTAGGCAAGTCAAAGCCAAAAAAAAACCTTTTTCTTCATTTTGTACCGTATCAAGGATGGCATATTCACTTAGCTGTCCTTATTATAGATCCTTGTTTGAACATTAAACTCATCATTATAAAGTAGGATTAGCTAAGACTGTTTACCAAGGCTGTATCTTCATTCTCTCAGCTCTGATTATATTACCATTCGACGAAACATTCCAAACAGCTCAACACCTCATTCAGTATCTCCACTTTTAATTAGAAGACCAGTGTTTGTGATTAAAAACAGAAAGCTGAGAATACAGCTAATCTCTGTTGAGTCACGCTGCTCTGAAAAGTTGAATTCAGCCAAGTTTACTGGTTTTGGCAGAGCACTTTTAAAAACGTGGGCTAATGAGATACGGAGAAATAAGGCATGACTCACCCTGCATCAACATGTCAGGTTCAGTCAAATAGTCTAGGTGTTGAGTAGGATTTGACACAATGTCATGATGCCAGGGGTATGCACAGAATCCATAAGCTTGTCCCATCTGCTGTGTCCTCCTCAACATATGATTTTAAGGATGAGGTTGCTCTGCAACATTATTCAGCAGAGGTATATTTAGGTAGTGTGTTTGCTAAATATTCTAGCTGTTAGACCGGTTTGTAGTTAGTTTTTTGAAGTTCTAGTTCTTGTTAAAAGAAAAAGTAGCCTATAGTAGCAGATATGCCTTTAAGTTTGAAATAAACATCCAGTATAACTTGTTTCCTCATGCAGCTTCTTCACGAAGGATTGTCCCATTTGATGTCCTGCCCGGCATTAAAAAACTTCAGCCCCCTGTGCCTCCCAAAAAGCATGTGTGTGGAAAAAAGCACAGTAAAAGGTTATCGGTAGCCAGGGGGCGGATATTGGGCGGAACATCAGCACTGCCAGGTAATCACCCCTGGATGGCAGCCATTTACATCGGAGAGTCAGACTTCTGCGCCGGCACCATGGTCTCTTCTTGCTGGATTGTCTCTGCGGCTCACTGCTTCTTCCGCAAGTACGTCATGAACGCACTTCAGCTGCAATGGATGCTGATATTTGTATTTATGTCACTACAGTAAAGGCAAAGGTGTTGTGGCCCTTTTGAGTCAACATACTTACATACATACGTACATAATAGTACTACATACTAGTAGTACATACTTTCACCAAGTGCCTCTGAAACTTTAAACTGAAACTCTAAAAATAAATGTTATGTCCTTGGGAGCCCTTTTCAGGCTTCAATTGTAAAAGGCTGAAACATCAGTGAGTCAGCAATGTAAGAAACATAATCCTTCAGAAAACATGCATATATCAGAGGGGGAACATTATTTTTTTTTTTACCTCAGCTGAACAAGAAGTGGCAACTTAAGAGGCATGGTGTTCAAAGACTCCTTAGCATCACAGCTTTATGAACACACTATATTTAGACAAGCATCCAGTTCGAGGAAAACCTAAAAATGTCTCACGCACAGATGCTGTTAATATGCATGGGCATAGATGTCAACAAACAGGCATCTGTTGTCATTGTACAAGTTCAAAGATCTTAAGCTGACATGTTAACATCATTGAATTGGACATCAGTAGCTGTGATGGAAAGGCCATCTTACGTGTGTTTTAGAAGGATACAGTAAATAATAATGTAATGTATAATAATGTATCCTTTATTAGTCCCACAAGGGGAAATTACAATTTAAACTCTGTTGTTATTACACACATTACACACAGGCCTGAATTACACACACACACACACATGCTCAGTACCTATACATGCTCTAAATGGAGAGATGTCAGAGTAAGGGGGCTGCCCATGGAAAAGCGCCCCTCAAGAGCACCTTGGCAGTGCCCAGGAGGTAAACTGGCACCTCTCCAGCTGCCAGTCCACCACCATACTTTCATTCACAGTAAATGATCTCTGCAAGGCTTTCTTTTAAACATACTGTCAACTGCTAAACTGTTTTTACAATCAGCTGGGATTTGATTAAACTAATTAAAGCAGAACAAGAGTTCACAGTGTTGTACCCACAGAACAACAAAACAGCATACTGAAGATTTAGCTTTGATTAGAGTATTGGGACTAAAACTGTTCATATTTATCATCAAGACAGGTCAACGAATAATTAAATCAGGTCCAAAACGGAAAGGGTTCATCCTCTGGGAAGCATACATGTACAAGTTATATTTAATGGAAATCTGCCCATTAGATTTTTATATTTCTTTTGTAACAATGGCCATTTTAGACTGTTGATGCTAAGAGAAAGGTTGTGGTATTCATCCTCCGGAAATCACAGTTCAAGGACATACAGTAAAGCTGGTAGTTGTCGAGGTAACTTGGCTGACAGATGGACACAAGTATTATGAGTGCATACTTGCAAATCCCATACTATACAGCACCATGGACTGATAATAATGTGTCTTCCCTTAGCCCCCTGAAGTCTCAACTTCGAGTGGTGCTCGGTCAGCAGAGATTCAACGTCACGGGTCCCAACACCAGGACATTCGGAGTGGAGAAGTACATCTTTCCTAAACAGTTCTCAGTGTTTAATCCAACGCTACATGACATTGGTAAGCATTAAATACACACACACACACACACACACACACACACACACACACACACACACACACACACACCCCATTGACTCACATAAACTAGAAGATCTCCTGTCCCCATTCAGAAGCACACAAACTCACTTAAGGGCCCACTCTGTGTGCACAGCTGTGCATCACTGAACAGCTGTGTCCCTGTCTCCCCCACACACACACACACACACACACACACACACTGACTGTTGGGTCTGGGGATTTTAATGGGCAGCGGAGTCTCCAAGTCTACCACTTGTTTCATCGTTTTTTGTTGTCTCTTTACCCATTTCATAACATTGCATTTCTGCTTGGCAGTTCTGATCAAACTGGCAAAGCAGGACGGGCGTTGTGTGAAGAGAACCCCGTTCATCAGACCCATCTGTCTCCCAGACAAAAGCATGACGTTCCCTGATGGGTACTGCTGTACTATTAGCGGCTGGGGACACATGCATGAGAGTGAGTGATGAGGAAATCATGGTATTAATGTGTTATCATGATAATATTTACAGTCATACAATGGAACAGAGTGTATATTTTCGTGCTTTTCTTTTGGGCATGCATCTCTACCCCAGCCTTGCTGTTGGCTAGTTGATTTGGGTACAACACACAGAGTAAACCGGCAAGAAGCTGTATGTCGCCAATTGTGTCAATAAAACCCATTTAAGATGCATATTCTAAATAGGCTGTATACACGTCCAAAACATGCTCCAGAAACCTGAAGAATATCGTTATATCCCACATCTTTTAATTGGAAAATGCTACATTCGAAATAAGGTCTAATTTGGAATATCCAAATGGAATATGCTGTTTAAATGACACATATTAAATTCGGAATAAAAGTGGAATATTAGTGTGCATGTAAACATAGTCGCTGATGACAGTGTAAGTTGTTCCGCCCTAACAGATAAAAAATCTAACAGGAGAGTGCGAAAGATGTCAATCTAGCACAGTCAGTTCCCAGTCACACAGTTCTGAGAATCAGGCAACATAAGTGGCCCCACCATGTGGGTGAATTATCAGTGTATTAGGCCCTAAATACAATTAACTGAAAAATCAAAGGAATAGTAAACCTTTAGGGCTTTCTTTTTTGTGTCTCGGGGGGATTTGGCCACTGCCCTGTTCAGGTTAAAAAGGTTTTCTTGTCACGTAATACGTTATTTGTGCTTTATTTTGACAGAGGCACAGGGTTACTCTAGTCTGCAGGAGGCTGGAGTGAGGCTGATTCCTCATGACACTTGCAGGAAGCCAAATGTTTATGGCAACCATGTCACTGACGACATGATGTGTGCGGGGCTCAACGGCTGTGTCGACGCCTGCCAGGTAGGAAAACATTTTGAGACGAACGGTGATTATTAAATCCTACACTGCCAATATATCTGCCTTTTATTCATTTTATTACATGCACACACACATACAGTACATACACACACACACATAACACTTCAATACAAAAGTGTTCAGTTATGCAAAAAACGTATTTACATCCCAACATATTATATATAATTGACCTAGGTTGACTGCCAGTGTTTTAACTCGAGCCTGCACCTTGATTCAAAGTATACACCCACTTTCAAAAATGTAATTCCCTTCTTTATTCCTATTAACATCCCTTTAAACAACCCACTGATATCTCACAAACAAAGCCTCTTAGCTAGCTCATTTAATCTGACATTATTGGCATTTTAGTTAAGTGTCAGGTCATGTGTGACCTGTAAGTTAACCAGTTACCTCTTTTACTCTTAACTTTCAACAGACGTTTTTGTAAAAATAGGCTAATGATTGTGTCATAACCACGCGACTTGCTGTCAGCACGCAGACAGTTTGGACTTACATTAGCTGTTTAGGTTTAATTACTAATGTTGACTAGCATTTTAGTTAGCAATAGTTAGCCTGTGCCTATGTTATTTCCTAACATATACCAACGCTCTCTTATTTTTGTATTTGTCTTATTGCTCTGGAGTATTGGAAATTACAACTGATCTCAAAGTGTTCTGGGCAAAATAGACTGCCAGAGCCCACATAGTTGTTGACTTCCCTTGACTCTGAAAGGGTTCCTATCAGAAGCCTAGAATAGCACAAAGATGGCAGCAGAGATTCCCTTGAGTAAAGTGCAAGTGTCTGAAAACTGCAGAGATGTCTGTAGTGCCAGACTAACTACTCAAACTGCGGTGTGAAATATTCAAGCTCCTTCTTCTTGAATTAAATGTCACGGTTATCTGTTTACCCCATGGGTCGGATGCAATTTTTTGTGATAAATTAGGGTCCAAGTGGGTGACTTAGCTGTTTGTGTTTCTCCACTTTGATCTGTGCGTGTATATTTATGTTTTCCCCAGGGCGACTCCGGGGGCCCTCTGGCTTGTTCGAGGGATGATGTCAGCTTCCTGTATGGGATCATCAGCTGGGGAGAGGGCTGCGGCCGCTCTCAAAAACCTGGTGTTTACACTAAAGTAGGGAACTATATCGATTGGATCAATTCAGTGATCAGACTCAAACCCAAGGCTTCATAAATGGACATTACCTGGACATTAGTTTTTAATATATGAAATATTGTACTATATTGTATTTTGTTTTTATTTGTAATTCTTGTGAAAGTTTATTATATTTTTTAACTGTGAAACATGTTGTGACTGAATAAACCTTTACTGATTTGATAAAGCATTTTATTTATATATAAAATAATGGTCATAGTATGTTGCTATCTTGGTATTTTGGAGCCAGAAAGGCGGGGCTGTGGAGGATGACGTGGCTAAGCCAAAGATGGGGCCAAGTCAGCGTTGTATAGAGCTCAACAGTCCGTCTACCAGTCCCTCCAGACTGTACTGTACAAGATTTTTATTATCTAGTGAAGGAACTACTCTTCCCGTTGAGCTCGGGACTGTTGTGTTCCGGAAATAAAAATACAATGCAATATCTCCATTGACAATTGGGAGTATAAGCCATAAAATCGTAACCATCAATGGTAGACTTAAAGCCAGCTGCCAGATGACTAAGCGATTGCATATGCTCATATAGATGCCAAAAGTTTATGGGGTGCCAACCTTGTTTTGAGATAAATGTCTTTTATTCGCAATGTCTTGGATAAGTACCTCATTACCCACAATCCTGAACAATCCCACAGTGATGCCTCTGATTGGTGGAACTCATGCTTGTGAGGAGGGAGAGCTGTCAGTACCCTATCTGTGCGCATTCGTATGATAATCCTGTTTTACGAGCCTCCACTGGGAAGCTAACAGTAGTTAAGCTAAGAGCTAATTCAGCTAACCGCCAGTCAACAGCTTGATTCAGTCTAAAACAATGTTAACTCAATCTAAACACTGGGAAAAGCAGGTTACAGCTGACATAACAGCTGTTATATATTTTAACAGTTATTTTCAGGTTTTATTTCAAGGGTCTTTTAAAGATCCCATGACATGGTGCTCTTTAAAGCTTTTGTATAGACCTTAGTGGTCCCTTAATACTGTATCTGAAGTCTTTTTATATAGACCTTAGTGGTCCCCTAATACTGTATCTGAAGTCTCTTTTATATAGACCTCAGTGGTCCCCTAGTACTGTATCTGAAGTTTCTTTTATAGACCTTAGTGGTCCCCTAATACTGTATCTGAAGTCTCTTTTCTATAGACCTTAGTGGTCCCCTAATACTGTATCTGAAGTCTTTTTTTATAGACCTTAGTGGTCCCCTAATACTGTATGTGGTCTCTTTTATATAGACCTTAGTGGTCCCCTAATACTGTATGTGAAGTCTTTTTATATAGACCTTAGTGGTCCCCTAATATTGTATCTGAAGTCTTTTTTATATAGACCTTAGTGGTCCCCTAATACTGTATGTGAATTCTCTTTTATATAGACCTTAGTGGTCCCCTAATACTGTATCTGAAGTCTCTTTCCCAAAATTCAGCTTTGGTGCAGAATTACAGCCAGTCCCACAATGAGCTTTCCTTAGTATGTGCCATTTCTGCCCCTTATGACCACATAGGGAGCAAGATTCCAGAACCCAAGGTCTCTTGGAGGAGGGGTGGGACTGTTGCGCTCAATGTGGTCCGTATGGTCTCAATGGTCTGCGGTAAACCAAGCGCTTTTCAACCGGCTGACACAAGTCATCCAGCGGGGATGAATTATCTGCATATACATACCATATATGCCAGTACACAGAGCTAAATCAGCAAACTGCCGCTTGATTTGCAGCTAACGTTAGCGTAGCTTTGGTCGGTGCTACCGAACGCTGGACAAAACATTTTTTGGCAATCAACTTGTTCCAATCAACTTTGATGAAGTAAAAACACACAGTGAAGGGTCAAACTGTAAGACGTGAACACCAAAAATCAAATTCACAGCTATTTTAAATGAACACACAGCATTGCTAAGCCTCTGTCCCCCGGGTTGGCGTGTAGCCACGTCCTGAAGCATCCCCTGCTTAGCTGCTTTAACTTCTATTTTAAAATACATGGGACCATAATTTACAAATGAATCATGCTTTATTGAAGAAGACTTAAAACTAGCGGTTAAGGCCATACACGTTAGGGAAATGTTTACTGAGGTAATAAATCAAGTGAGAAGTAGGGTCAATATCCCATATAGATTTATGCAATCAGACATTCTTTTGGAGCAAGTGGGAGTCACTGTTGGAAATTAGATAGAATGGATAGAACCAAAAACAGTACAATCAAAGCCTGTCTACTTAGAAATTATTTGGTAGAATGCACTGAATCTGCACTGGCTGTTCCCGTCCATGTTCAGGCCGGGCCAAGGAAAATCTGATCCATGAGGAAAATAGAAGGACAAGTTGTAATATCTATGTGCCAAGCCTGTAGCTTTTAACATGTATTTGATTGTAATAAAGCATCTTTAGTTGTCAAAAGTTATTTTTTCAGTGCTGGAACTTTAACTTTATTTCTCTTATTTGACACTTCAACTTCATTCAGTGCTTACTTTACCTGAGATTTCAACTTTATTCAGCACTTCATTCACTCCCATTCTATCTGCTGTTTCCACTTATATTAACCTTTATTTTTAATTCAAGCATGTTATAACTTGAATTTTACACACTATGAGGCCATTTATGAACTTCTGCAGTATCAGAATATATTACAAATACACATTTACACAATTGAAGCCCTTTCAGTTTTTTCTCCATGTTCAGTTTGCGACATTGGCCTACTTCCCGTTTTATGAAATACCCATAAATAACGCATATCTGTGTATATTTCTTGAACCAGCGTTCGTAAAGATAGGCTACTATGAAATGTTCTACGAGAATGTGATAGTTTCCTCCAGTAGCAGGTGGTGTAAAGCAGTCCAGGTGGCACCATGGTCGGCTGGCTGGTGCACAGACAGACCTATCAGACAGACACTGGCCATGCCATTTTCCATGGGCCTTGCCGGGGGGCGAGCTCGCGCCACACAAGCAGAGAGCGCTGCTATTTTGAAAGTGACCCCTCATTCAGGCAGCGACTGTGCAGCTGTCAGGAACCATGACTGAAGATGACGGATTCTGTTGTCGTGGAGGGATATGCCAGACTCAGAGATGGAAAAAAGGTGTTTAGCGTGACTAAATTTGCTGACGGATATGGCTGAAGTCATTCAACGCACTTTCATCTGTGCTTAAAAATAAGTTCGTATCTAACGCAACTTTTGCTTTCTTCCACAGTGGAAAACTAGGTGGCTCGTTCTTCGCAAGCCGTCGCCTGTAGCAGGTAAAAAAAAAAACACCGTTTATTACCGGTCAGTTTTACACATTTCATATTAATTTCTTACTGCGAGTTATCTATGAAATGTGTGTAAACGATGTAATGCGCATGTTAACTACGCCAGGTTAAAACTAAGCTAACGTTAGCTTGTTGAACATATCAGGTGCTTTCCTGCATGGACCCTTCCTGTGTCGATGAGGCCGTTTGTGTTCATATATTCAGGACTTGAGCCTTATATAAGCTTAAAATAAGGGTCAAAAAGATTTAGAGCTTGTAAAATGAAGTACTAAATTTAAAGTTGATAATTAATGATTTCGCCTGTAAAAGCGGGGTTAAAATTTGTTCAGGTCATTTTAAATGTGCGTTCACGTGCAGGTAGTCATTTGTTGATTCGGATTGCATTGAGTCTGTAACGGTACTAATGCTTTTGTGTAACCCGTTCTCTTACATCCATGGTGTAACCTCACTGCTCAACTCAATTTTGATTTTCTCAAATCAAATATACACATTTACAAGCTTTAATTTTTCATGCTGCAAAGGCTGATATTCAACCACTGTTTACTGAACTTCTGATTCCACCAACTCAAAAGCATATTGACTCTTATTTGAGCCCATCCTCAAAGTTAATGTGCTAAAGACTGATGGTCTGACCCTGCTGTATTTTTAGATGCACCAAACCTGTAACCTTGTTATTCAGCCACATTTACTGAGGAGGCTTCAGCTTGCCTAAAGTTGAGTTTGAAGTTGTCTAAACCTACCTTACCTCTGGCCTTTTTGTATTTTGTGAATAAAAAAAACTAGGATTCAAAGTAAAAAAGTGGCTGTATTGCATTACACTGAAATGTTTCTTTGGATATCTGGTGCTGGACAGCTTAACATGCTCCACAGGTTAGACTGAGGTTGAGTGCTGCTCCTCTTCATCTTTGATGTCAGTGTTATCCCAGCTGCTTGCGCTTATGCCTCAGTTATGTGGGTAAAGAAGTGTGTGTGTGAGGGAGTGAGATGCACAAACACACAGTCTTGTTGTGTCAGTTGACACTAATTGTTTGAAAGTGCCAAAAGACTACAGGACACTCCAACCGCTACTGTGTCAGAATATATCTTATTAGTACGTGACAATGTAATTCATTATGGATTTGACTGTGTTTCCAGTTATTTCAGGGAACTCTTACGTAATACAAAAATGTAATGTAAACTGGTTTAAAAGTATTTTTCTTAGACCCAATATAATATTTTTCTATTTTCATTGTGTCTCATAACGACTCTGACTCTTCCAGACTGCCTCGTGCTGCTGGTTTTTAAAGACAAGTCTGAAAAAGCGCAGGGCAACAAGGAGAGGGCCAGTATCATCTTGGAGGAGATCTGCGGTCTAGAAACGGGACAGTGGTATGAAGGTGTGGCTTTTACTCTGGCCATCCTCTGCCTAAACCAGGCTGCTCTACTGGGCTTCGACAGCAAGGAGGCCCTGCAGGCGTGGGACGCCCGTCTACGATATAGCCTCGGAGAAGGTAAGGAGATCACGCTGTGCTTTGGTTTCAATGTCCTTCTGGTGTGTCACTTCTCAAAACTTTTCAAGAAATGTATCTAAATCTCTCTAAATCTAAATTTTACAGAATAATACCACATTTGAACTCACTATACTCTAATCAAAGCAATTCTCAACAAGTGAATTAGGCCTTATTTATGAAAGCCTTAGAGGTGATCAGCTGAAGCATTTTTTAAATAAGCCACAGTTTCTGGATTGATGATTATTTTAATCAAGGTTAACAGCAGGGTACAGATTCATAAAGTAGGCTAATTCCTTTCATAATGACAGAAAGATACATCTGCATGCAATAATTATAAATTCATGTTTATGCTTTTTTTTTAACTTGCAATTGGTTGCTGACGTATTTGGGACATTTTAATTGAGTATATGGAGGATTTTCTAAACGACTGTTGGCTTTTTTAAGGCTACCTACATTTACAGACCATCCCTAAAAACAATACAACTATGTCATCACCCTGTCATCTGCTTTTGCTTCATCCTTCCTACCTAAAACAAATCAGTTTGCATGATGAGTGCTAATGGTAATGATCTTTTAGTATTTCACGTCACGCAAACTTGTCAGTTACGGTCATTTTATAACTTAGTAAAAAATATTTTTGTTTGTTACTAGAATGATGGAGTGATGGTTGGTATCTCCATACACATGCATTTATGACATCCTTGAATTAAAAGTTAATTTATACCAAAGAGTTGAAACTCAACGTGTATACAGGCCATTGTGGATCTGTTGTATAAGTTATATAAGTGATAAACAGATAAGATCTAATAATAGCGTTGGACTGTTCAGCTGGTGGCTGGGGTCCAACTGAATTTTAAAGCAGTCACTAATGACTGTTGGACCTGACTGTGTGCTAGAGGACATTGTGCTATGCAAGACAAATTGCATCACAGTTAGCAGTGTTATTGTACACAAAAAGCATAGTTCAGTATGAACCTCAGTTTTGGGGTCACGGTTTGGTATGTTTTGGGGAAGAAGGAAAAAAATTCAGAAAAATGTTTTTGAATATAAACATTCAACAGTGGCTCAAACATTCACAAACAAACCTTCAACACTTAAGGCAGCCAAATATCAGCATTTTTATCAGCATATTATCAATAATTGAATGTCCAGTACTGACGAACACACGTTCTGTTAAAGCCATAATCACAGTTATTGTTTGTTCAACGTAGTTAAAGTGGCTTTGTGCGGGTGGGAAACTCCACACTCACACACATTAAATGAAGTTCCAAAAACTTAGGGGCAGAAACACAAATGCAGTGTTCATACTTTGTTCTAATTTTACATCCAGCTTTCTTCATTGGTTTTTATTATCAACAGAACACAGACCCAGTTACCCAGATGTTTATTAGAGGCTTGGATTGATAGCTTTGGGCTTTAGATCTGAGCCTGCTGGGTTCAGAGCTCAGCTCGCTGATCTCATTCTGTGTACAGCTGTTTTTCCTTTTTCTTTTATTGTTGAATGAAATAAAATCCATGCTGAAGTAATTATTTCTTAATGACAGTGTGTTTTCTATCCCCTGTGAGCGTATCTGCAACACATTTCAAGCTGGACTCTCCTTTTTATGTTGCATGGCTGCTGGATTCACATTTGCATGATTTTAACTGTATTTTACATTCCTGCACACCTCCTTACATTGAAAATCAATACAGTACAAAGAACTTTGATACCTTTTTAGACCGACTTAACGGGTGCAGTTGGAAAGTATTGGAGAGCCATTTCCAGAAAGAAGCCAGTCTCTCTACTGAAGAGAATGTATTGAAAAAATGAGATGGTTAAATGACGCTTGACGTTTTTGTTGTGGGGCTTTCTTCATTGTTCTATTGGGTTCTCTGTTTTCTTAGTTCACAGATTCAGTGTTGGAGTCTTACCAGGGACCAAGTTGGAGAGTGGACCTGCAACTCTTCATTTGTGCAACAACCTACTGGCTCTTGCCAGGGACATCCCTCCCGTTATTATCGGCCACTGGAACCTTCCAGACCTGCGCAGATATGGGCCTGTACCCAATGGGTTTGTGTTCGAGGGAGGAACAAGATGTGGTTACTGTGAGTGTACTGCTCTTCATGTTGTTGCTTTTTTGCTCCATTTTGATGGGTTTAGTTTCGGTAAATTGGCCATTTAGCTATTATGTGACTCCATAAAATGGTACTTTGTGTTTGGCAGACATGAAACTGCACTCTTGTGTTTAGGAAGCATGAGGGCAACTAAAGGAATAGTTGTATGTTTAATACAGTACCAGAAATAACATTAACTGATTGACACATTTTTCAGGGTTAGAAAACAGAAAATCAACAGCAAAATTGAAACAGAAAAAATAAATTAAAGCAAGGCTAAAATAACAAAATAAGAGAAAAAGGGTGGCTATCTCTATCTTCATCATGCAATGACAATGTCTCTTGAGAAAAATTGGGTTGCATCATTAGAGGCTAATAACAGTGTTTTTACCATGCCTTTCTCAAACAGACCAAATCATCACAGGCTGTGATTTGAGATGAGACATTTGTAGCTTTCATTCAACAGTTTCTGTAAAGGCCAGGCTCCTTCAACTCTGAGTTAAATACATGCTTTACAGCAAGTACGAATTGGGAAAATGCTTTTATGTAATTCTCTTCTGGGGCTGCTTTTCATGGTTTCACTTAGTTCCAAATAAGGGAAATCTTAATAGCATATAATTAAGTTTAAGACTAGTGTTTATTTATTTTATCGCCACAGCCTTATGAGTTGGGATCAAGTACCCCTGTTGTCAGTTGACATTCATACTACTCCTACTTGAAGTGGCAGAAGCTGGGCGTTTTAACCATTTATCCATTACTTAAAACAGTCCATTTTGACATTTCTGCTTGCTTATTCACTAGTTTCCATGCACTCTTACTCCGATTCTCCAGCGGGCGCATCTTTGCTGTGTTCCTGCTGCACCTCTGTTTTGTTTCCGTCCTCCGCCTTGCGCCATACCACACCGGGAGCGTCTTGCTGCCCAACTCACAGATTTTATTGTCTACAAGTACTTTACAGAACAATCATGTGTTTATTAACTAGTATCTCCCTTCCACTCTACTGCAATTAAAAACATGCCTTTTCTTTTCTGGTGGTCTCAAAATAAATAAAAATCAGTGATATATGTTTTTCAACCTCCAAAGTGAATCTCTCGTTGGGGGCTGTGTTTTGGTGAATTGACTGGATAGTCTCACTGTTTCACTTCCTGCCTGGCTGTCCGAACGGCCTGCGGCTCCCTGGCGCATATCTTGAGCTGAGCAGAGAGCCGCTTCAAGCAGGCTTCTGGGACGCGCTGTGACGCAGCAGGTGTATTATCAAACATTAACTTGAATGGCCGTGATTCCTCACGGGTCACGCGATGTACCTGGAACACAGCGCAGACGCACCTGGTGGAAATTAGGGGTTAATCCCAGCACACGGTATTAAGGTATTACACCAAACTCGGGTCAGTGGGACATTGAGGCGTGTCCTTAGCAGTCAGTTGTGTCAGCCCAAAAAACGAACAAATAACCACACATACAGGCAATTTGCTTGTCGTTCTTCACCATAAAAGTTAAATTCATTTTAAAGGGCTAATTCACCATTGGAAGGATGAATATATCTTTAAATTGGGTCACTTATGTAGTAGTAATGTGTTTTCCAATGGTTTGTCTTTTGAAATTGGTGCCTTCTAGGCATGTATGTAGATGAAAGACACCAAATCCCAGAATGCACTTGCTTTGCTGCTCTACGAGTCCACCAAGGGGGTAAGCCTCTCCTCTGTAAGCAAAGCTCCCTATGGCGCTACTAAGCCATCACCTGCTGTTAGCATTTCATTGACTGCCGTTCATTTTGGCGGCACTTTGACAATGAATAACTTTGACATCTGAAGCGTTTAAAGACTATTTGTCTGTTGTTTATTTCTAAAGAAACCCATAAATGTATAAAAGGCTCCGTTACCTTGTATCTCACGTTATAGCTCCGTAGCAGACGTTTTTGTAAAAATAGGTCGCACAGTAGAGGAATCACCGTATTGTCAGGAGAAGCTTGCACAGTTTGGACTTACATTAGCTTTTAGGTTTAATTACTGATGTTAACTAGCATTTTAGTTAGCAATAATTAGCCTGTGTCTATGGTATCTCCTAACATACTGAAAACTTACGCTCTCCGTCTCTGCTGATTGGGAATGATTGAGATTTCTCTTGGCACAGCTACCAGAAGACTTAGAACTTTCAGACAGGTTGTTCACGTCACATCTCCTTCATCAAGCTCAGTTAGAGGCTGCGCAGTAACGCTCAGCCATCACAGGAAAAGAGCTTCTCATAGACTTCACTGGTCTCCGTCCAGAGCAACGGGATCTGTTGGTCCATTTCTTTAACTGTCCATGGAGTCCACTCCCAAGCCACACCTACCGTTTACAGACAGACAGACAGACAGTAAGTCAGTCAACTCAAGTGTTTTATTGTAATTTCAACCATATACACGAAACGTTTCACCGCGGCTCAAGTGGTGTCACACATTTAGAATATATAAAAACGTCATACGAAATAAGCTACATTTAGTGCACACACATTATAGGATCCGTAAAGTTCAGCTAACGCAATGGAGTGATGTAAACACAGAGTATAACTACAGCCGTGAATTTGGGTGGAATGTGGAATGGTTGGCATTTAACAGTCACAAACTCCACCAGCGGTTAGCAGTAGTTGGATAAAAGCACCCCCCCCATTTCTGCACCAGTCCGTGTTAACACATACCACCTCCACGAGTCTTACCCGACAGAGCAGCATCAATTTCTAAACTCGCATTGGGAGTTTTGTTGAAGTTTGATGTAGTCCAGCTTTCACGTCACGCTGAGGTGCTGGTCTCCGTGTGTCAAGTATTCCGTCTGTAATAAAGTTTCCTGCATATTCTCCGATCTGTACTTATGTAACCCAGTGGTACACATGTACAGTAGTTTGAATGCATATAATTGTTGTAAAAGTTTACTGCTAAAAAGAAAGAGCTGTATCTTAGCTCCAAGATGGCTGACACTCAACTCGCTTCGGCTTGCTTTGGGTCTAACCCCCTAGGGGCGGGTTGAAAACATGCGGAACTAGCTGGCTTGTAGTCCACAGCCTCTGGGCAAAAATGCCTTAGATAATGCTAAATGACCATTTTTTTGTCATCAGAGGCTTTTTTCTAGACCCACAATACAGTGAAATCTAGTCTCGGGGACATGAGGGAGGGAAGCATGGTCATTCGATAATACTACCGGGTTTCTACTGATACAAAGCTTAATGCTACGGTGACGTATCCCTTTAACTCAGCGTAACGTATGATAAGCCGACGTTCCAACAATACTCTTTCATTATAATCAATGAAACTGGCAACACCAGGCAGGAGAGCAGCGTCTATTTGTGTGTTTGCTTTGCGGAGATCAGCTCTACAAGTCAAATACAACAGTCCTACCTATTTATATTTTTTAAGCAAGGTTCAATGTAGCCAAAGTTGCACAACCTTGCCCCTATTTTCAACTTTTGCTAAATAGTTGTGTGATGTGTAAATCTATATTTTTCTTTTTCAAAAATGATGTGTATGAAACCAGTGGTGACACAGTTAACTGTTTGGCCCCCTCATAAATAGTTGTGTGATGTTTTTTTTGCTGTGATATATATATTTGGATATGAATATAGCCTAATTTTTACAAGATGATATAAATCCGCTCTATTTGGAAACAAAAATAAATCATTCTCAACTACTTGGGTGATTTTGTAGGGGAGTGCATCCACATAGAAAAAAATGAAAAACTTGGTATGTGAACATTCTTTGTTGAACTTTAATGCTTTACAGACACCAAAGCAAGTAAGCACTGTGACTACTCTTCTGAAGTGATTTTGGAGAGGGAAATTAGGTAGAAATACACTGGTTGACTCCTATGACATCTTTGTATTCATATTATGCCGTACTATCAATCCAGGTTCAAGTCAATATTAATACCGCATGCATGTTGCTCCCTCTAAAGTTCAGGTTGTGGTCGACTAGCGGGGCCTGCTTTGTTTATTGGATAAATTGATCAGCATTGATTGTGATTGGTGGCTCACTGTGCTTGCAGAGCCTGCATTTCACACACTAGCAACACACTCTGTGTATCCAAGAACACTTAAATCAGGTACATTTAAATAAGTTACATTATATCAGATACAGAATTCTGTTGCAGATTAGTGTGACGTTTCCAGCTTCGCGGCTCCGAAGCGTGACGTTAGTCGGGACAGACGTAGTCAGTCTCACATTGCCAGACCTTCCTACACAGCGCTGTGGAAGAGGGTCTGGTGAGTCCACACAGCATTCGGGAATAGGGAGAAAAACATGTTCTGGTTTATTGGTATTTCTTTAAACCAATCACAATCGTTGCTGCACGTCTGCAAAATAGCCTCAGGAAGGAACTTGTTTTGTTTGAACGTGTGTACGTTCAAAGGTTCTTTTAATTATGCAACAGAAAGCTCAGACAGATAGTCTAGCTAGCTGTCTGGATTTAGCCTACAGAGATCTGAGGAGCAGTTAACCATAGTCCTCAGAAATCCACCAGTTTAAAAGGCCAACACAACATCCGTCTGAAATGAAAGACATCCAGCCGAATTTCCGGTGGCACCTAATATCCAGGAAGTGGAACGTTACAGACCCCTTGTTTCTTAAGGCTAACTCTGTTAGCTTTAGCCTCTGCAGTGAAAAATGGCCGTGATACGTTATGATAACGGTGCATTATTCAGGTGATTTACTTCATCCTTAAAACACTGACCACTGTAGGTTCACTACCCATCGAAAGCATGTGCTTCATTTTTGTCTTTGGCAGCTGCCGCTTACGCTACTTTTTTCCTTACTTCCAAACAAACCTGTTGAGTCGGACTAATGTTTCTTCACATAAACACGTTGCACACATGGTTGTGCTTCTTAAAGGGAAGGGTCGATCGGTAACAATGACTGAAAACGAGAACGGTAAAAATGTACTTTTCAATCAAGCATCAAAAAGTTAAGTTATGTAGCCTTAACAGTCATAGACAATGGAACAAAAATACCATGCAGCCCTAATTCAAAGTCTCATATTTGTAATCACATTTGGTTTTTATTGGTAATTTGGATTTACCTAGATGAGTAATGGTGAGCATATGATGTAAACAGCAGTAACATTTTTCACTTGTTCTCATGTGTGTGTTTATCCTCTCCGACTCGGTGGATTGTGCATCCAAAAAACAGCTGCATGATGAGAAACCTGCTGGAGGGAATTATTCCGTCTGTGCAGTATCACCCTTGCTGTGCCCAAAATTCCACATAATGCGTCACTCCGTAGAAGTTGTTTTTGAGAAACAGTAGCTACCCCCTAAGCTCAGTCATAACAGCCCGAGCTGTGTCTGTCCCTGTGATTGGCAAACCACAGTTTACATCTTGGAACAGACATGAAACCTTTACAGCAGAGATGGGTTCATGTCATCATCACAGGCAGACATGAGGGGAACGCCAGAGACATCTGAGTGTTAGGGCCACGTGATAACCCCGCTGGAAAAATGACACTTACAGTATGTGGTGTGTGATTTATTTTATCTTCATTAAATCAGCAGTGCATCTCGGGTAATATGTAGACCGTCAGACGGCATGTACTGTACATCGTCATGCTCAGAAAAGGGAAATGTGAAGGTGCATCTACATGTTTGTTGAAGGGCGTTCATTCCTGTGACAGGTAATGTCTCACCGCAGCTCATTCACACCAGGAAAAGAAGGGGTGTAGCTTAACCACTTGCTTCTGTTTGAAGATGCCTTTGTCTGACCTTTGGTCCACGTGCTGCTTGATAGGTTGTCCTCAATTATTTTAGTTTTTCAGTAGGAAATGCAACCAAATTGGTAAGAGTGATACAGAGGAGAAGTGTTTCTTTTGAGTATTTCTTGTGTGCTGTGTATATTTAAAAGCCTTATTACACTTGAAATAGTAGCTAAAATGATTAGTCAGATGGACAATAATAGAAGGAAAGTGAATCAGCAAAAATTTGGAAAATCATCTGGATGGATACTTGCAAGAGTCAAGTTGTATGACAAAATAAAGAGATAGTGTAATCATATGTCATAGTTTACTATTAATGAAGAATTTCATGTGTTTTAGAAGTTGAAGCTGGCAATGGTCCCAAATTTGTGACTTTTTCTCACTTGAGAATAGAAAGCTAGTGTGCAGTTTGCTCCAAAACAAACTTCCCCTTTAAAGTTTGCCTGCTTGGATGACTTTGCCGTTGTGAAAATAGAAAGGCCAGCCTTCGCTCTTGTAAAGATTCAAGCTAATTTACACTTCCCACTTACTGAACACAACTAAAGTACTGTTACTTTGTAATGCCGCTGTGTGTTATCACTTTGTAGAGGAGAGACCAGAAGGGTCCACTTGAGTTGTTTTTGTTCCTCCACAGAATCTTTGCTGTAAACCTAATGAACCCTGCCACCTGTCCTTTGTTTTGCTTTGTGTTTTTTTTGTACTCAAGCAGTACACCTGATGTTCAGTCACCTGCTATCAAAAGCAAGACACAAGTAGAAGTGTCTTTAAAACAAAAGATTTGAAGAGATTAAATTCAGCCTTAGAGTCTAACCAAATGAGTTTCTGTGCTAGAGTAGAGTACAATATAAGATGAAATTAATTAAACTTATTGGATCTCCGTGAGCAGGCAATACATCTTCGGTTTTGACTAGTGCAGCCTTTACTGCTGACCTCTGAACCAGCGGACTGCGACTGGAGTGTTGGGAATGTGATTGAGGACTCTCTTGACCTGGGTGGTCTCAGGGACAGGGTGACACAACCCCCCTTTAATGGTGACACCTTGTAACGGACATCCAATTGTGTTGTCAGAGGGAGGTCAAGAGACCTCCTTGGGAGCATGACCTTTTAACCTTTTCATTTTTATAGCACCTTTTGATGACATTCTCAATGGATGTGGGACTGGTAGCAGTAAAAAGGACATATGAAATGTATAATGTGATTACATTATACATTTCATATGTCACAACCGGTGCTGAGTATTAAACCTCAATACTTTTCTGGAACAAAAACTAAATGCTTGGTCAGATCTTTCCACTGCAAATCTGTCATTCTTATTCATTACCTCCTGTATAGTAGAAATAGCAGAAATTGTACTATTAGTGTAGTATTTCTATTTGGCCTTGTAGTATTTCTATTTGGCCTTGTAGCAGATATTTCAGTTCTGAAAAATGTATCATGGCACTAATCAAGTCTGCTTTTTACAGGGGCCGGTGTTTTTTTGTTGGCATCTGCTGAGAGCGAGCAGATCAGCTTTCTATTTGACTGCATCGTCAGAGGCATCTCCCCCACCAGAGGCCCTTTTGGACTGCGGCCAGTTTTGCCAGGTCAGTACCAGAGGTGTTAAAAGCTGCTTAGCTGGAAAGGACTGGAAAACCAACTGTGCTCTACAGAGACAGTTTAGTTGTATGGACTATTTATTTAAAGAGACAATGTGGATCTCTATGTGATGTATTATTTCAATAATGAATAGACTCGCTGTTACCAAGGAGTATGAATAAACACTTAAGTCAACACTTAGCATTTAAATTGTAGCAAACAATCAAACAAGCATGGCTCCCCTCCTCTGCCTCCAGGGATTATTGTAGCTGTTACGTGTGTTGCCTTCCTGGCATCCAACCATTTTTGGCAGAATGAGTCAGAGGATTTGTCCGTGGACGGATGTGCCTTGATGTGACTAAATTATGACTGTCAGCTGTGTTTTATGTAATTGGATAATCCTCCAATAATTTTAGTCTTCTTAGAGTCGCCTTAAACATCAGCAAGAGGATAACTTATGTACTAACTGTACTAACTGTGATTATTATGATTGGCAGCAAATTCAATTGTATTCTATGTATAGTTGGATGTAGTGCTACTGGTGGGCAAGCTAGAGGATGGACAAAGTTCCAAATAGACCTTAGGGTTTCTTTGTACTTCTATTACATCATCTGACTGGTCATCTGACTTTAATCTGTCAAAGACGCCAAGCACGCTGGTTAAATGATGATGTGGACGTCATGATCTCCATATGGGAATATTTGAATACTAAAGTATACATTTTTTTTTTTTTTTGTATAATGAGCCCTGACCTCTAGCATGTCCACCTCAACTCCTCTTCTCACCTGTTATTCTGCCACCTGAAAGTATCTTATGCTTAGTTTTTTTGGGTAGTTTCAAACTCTTATTTTCAAATGTTTCTCGTCTCTCCAGCTATCATATACTCTCCAAAAAATTTAAATTGTAGAAATTGTCTCAGATACAAAAATCATACCTTATCTATCTGATGTAAGTTCTGTTATTTTAACACAGTTGCATGCTAGAGCTAATATTTCTAAAGCTGTTAAAGTTCATTTGCTGTCCTGCTGTCCAATTAACACCTCCGATTTTCCACACTAGTGGTTTGATTTAGAAAAAAATCTCACCCAGTGTGCAACTTAACAGGAAATGTGGACTGGGCAGCTGTGGGGTCTCGTGGATATTCCTGTTCTCACACATCTCGCTGCTCAATCACAGGTTGAGCTCATACTCCTATTATTGTGGTGCGTAGTAGAATAAATAGCAGAGAGGATGTCTGAGGGAGAGCAATGGGTCAAAGTCACAGTTCACACAAGCGGAGCAGCCAAAGCCTTCTAATCACTCCGGGCATGTATGTAACCTCATCCACAGGATTCAACTGCTGCCTCCCCCCTTCATTTCATACTCAATCACCCACAGCTCCACTTCCCCCTCCCTCTTATTTTATACTCTTATTTCTCTCTTCAGCCATAATTGTTTCTGTTGTTCTCAGTTGCGCCTCTGTCTCCTGACTAAATCGCTCTGCTGTCAGTTTAGAGACAGTAGATAAATGTAGGAAGGACCGTTCTTTGCCAGTTAGAGTAGCCAGAAAGTTCTAATTTGGTCAGGGGGTTGGTGGAGCTTAGCTGGGATGAGCAGGTTGCAAAAAATACAGCATGTGATAGGCTGCGACAACTGTCAGTCAGGCAGATATTACCCCACTTCTTTCTCATCTCTTTGGCTGTGCTCCATTTGGTTGTGCTGGCGTGATACTTGTTACATAGCACCAATGGCAGGGGAACGTGTCGTTTGAGGCGGAGCCATCACAACTGATTGTTTACGGTGATGCTGGTACACTCTTGTACACTATACATACCAAGACACTACAACTGTAATCATTAAAAAAACTCACATTTTTGTCATATTTAAATGAAAGTATGTTTTTAGAAAGAATTTTTTTAAATGTAGAAATATTTTAAATCTTTTTCTTTAAAATATAGTCTTTTTAGAATCAGTTTTGATGGTGAGTTTAGCTCTAAACTAGACTGCAGGTGTAGGTCTTCTCAGGCAAAATACATTTCCAAGTTTCATCTCTTTGAATATTTAAGATGTGGAGCTTTAATAACCAACCATTTGCAGAGTTACGGTTTATTTACCACATTACTGCTTCAAGCTCAAAATTGATCCAGTGTTAGGGTTGACCTTGGTGGTCTAAGGTACATAAGATCCTTGAACAGCACTAACAATCTTGCCACCAGCAGCAAAGCACGTACCAATAGAGCCACGTGGCTATTAATAAACTCTGTAGTGCACAAATACTGTAAGGTGTTCCCCTGTGTGACCCTTTTCTATGCTTTCCCAAAAAAATGCTAGTATGCAACACTCCTGCCAAGGTGTGCATTGGTTATTATTTTTACTTCAATAACATTTTGTGACCAACATGTTATTTTCCTGATGCCTCAGTTTTCACGAGTGAGACCCTTGAGGTTTTAAAGTGTCCCTTCTTGTTTGCCTGGAGTTGTTGTTGGATGTGTTTTCTCAGCTGTGCTTGTGTCACCACAATGCAGGATCCTCAGCTGCGTCACATTTGATCCCTCATCTCAGTGACGGTAGCAAGACTCGCAAAACTTACTTTGTCGTGACTAGTTTGTGTTTGATGACTGCAATATAAGTGTGCGTGTGTGTATGTATATATGTATGTGTATATATATATATATATATATATATATATATATATATATATATATATATATATATATATACAGGTAAAAGCCAGTAAATTAGAATATTTTGAAAAACTTGATTTATTTCAGTAATTGCATTCAAAAGGTGTAACTTGTACATTATATTTATTCATTGCACACAGACTGATGCATTCAAATGTTTATTTCATTTAATTTTGATGATTTGAAGTGGCAACAAATGAAAATCCAAAATTCCGTGTGTCACAAAATTAGAATATTACTTAAGGCTAATACAAAAAGGGAGTTTTTAGAAATGTTGGCCAACTGAAAAGTAAGAAAATGAAAAATATGAGCATGTACAATACTCAATACTTGGTTGGAGCTCCTTTTGCCTCAATTACTGCATTAATGCGGCGTGGCATGGAGTCGATGAGTTTCTGGCACTGCTCAGGTGTTATGAGAGCCCAGGTTGCTCTGATAGTGGCCTTCAACTCTTCTGCGTTTTGGGTCTGGCATTCTGCATCTTCCTTTTCACAATACCCCACAGATTTTCTATGGGGCTAAGGTCAGGGAGTTGGCTGGCCAATTTAGAACAGAAATACCATGGTCCGTAAACCAGGCACGGGTAGATTTTGCGCTGTGTGCAGGCGCCAAGTCCTGTTGGAACCTGAAATCTCCATCTCCATAGAGCAGGTCAGCAGCAGGAAGCATGAAGTGCTCTAAAACTTGCTGGTAGACGGCTGCGTTGACCCTGGATCTCAGGAAACAGAGTGGACCGACACCAGCAGATGACATGGCACCCCAAACCATCACTGATGGTGGAAACTTTACACTAGACTTCAGGCAACGTGGATCCTGTGCCTCTCCTGTCTTCCTCCAGACTCTGGGACCTCGATTTCCAAAGGAAATGCAAAATTTGCTTTCGTCAGAAAACATGACTTTGGACCACTCAGCAGCAGTCCAGCTCTTTTTTCCTTAGCCCAGGTGAGACGCGCGCTGTTTCTTGGTCAACAGTGGCTTGACACGAGGTATGCGGCAGTTGAAACCCATGTCTTTCAAGCGTCTCTTGGTGGTGGATCTTGAAGCACTGACTCCAGCAGCTGTCCACACCCTTTTTCACAATCTTGACTAGGCGCGGTGATCCCTATCGCTTGTACACTTTTTCTGACCACAGTTTTCCTTCCCTTTGCCTCTCTATTAATGTGTTTGGACACAGAGCTCTGAGAACAGCCAGCCTCTTCAGCAATAACCTTTTGTGTCTTTCCCTCCTTGTGCAATGTGTCGATGGTCGCCTTTTGGACAGCTGTCAAATCTGAAGTCTTCCCCATGTTTGTGTAGGCTTCAGAACTGGACTGAGAGACCATTTAAAGCCCTTTGCAGGTGTTTTGACTTAATCAGCTGATTACTTTGTGGCACCAGGTGTCTTCAAAATTTAACCCTTACACAATATTCTAATTTTGTGACACACGGAATTTTGGATTTTCATTTGTTGCCACTTCAAATCATCAAAATTAAATGAAATAAACATTTGAATGCATCAGTCTGTGTGCAATGAATAAATATAATGTACAAGTTACACCTTTTGAATGCAATTACTGAAATAAATCAAGTTTTTCAAAATATTCTAATTTACTGGCTTTTACCTGTATGTATGTATGTATGTATATATATATATATATATATATATATATATATATATATATATATATATATATATATATATATATATATATATATATATATATATATAGTGTGTGTGTGTATATATATATATGTATAAATATAATAAATTAAACCTTTTGTGGGTTATTCTTCAGATGCAGATCCCAGTGCCAGTCAGACAAATTCGGAGGAGAGGTTGAATCACGAGGCCCAGGAGCTGGAGAAACGATTGAGCATGCTCTCTCACAGGAACAGCACAGGTAAAACAAGTTTCCTTAATGCTGTGCTCGGATTTGAAATAGAAAAAAAGGTGGAACAGCCGCTTAGTTCAACCATTTTACAAATCTTCCTCCTCTGTGTATCTTTCATTATATAAAACCCCAAAGCACCCATAATTATTCTTTTACTGCAGTGATGATGATCCCTCTTCACCACCTAAGGGTATAAATGATACATTGGCTTTTAATAATGCTGCACTTAGATTTAAATCAAGTTTGAAGGTTGACATTTCTCTCACAGGTGATTTATTGTTTCTATTATGTGATGGAAGACAAACAGGCATTGATATAATGATGCTTTAATGTTGTGTTCTTCAATGTTTTTTTCAAAGCTGTTGATGAAAGTCTCATTAATGTTGTCTTTGACAGTCTCGTCGTCGTACGGCCAGTCTGCTGGGGGAGACGACCACAGCATATCCGGTTCCTCCGACACATCAGACACCAGCCAGTCCGACTGCAGTATTGGCAGCCGCGTGCCCATTTGGACTGAGCCGTCCTCCAACCCATCTGAACACATCAGCCATGTAGGAGCTAATGCGGCATTTCAGAGCTTTGAGAAGCTTTCCGTCAACCAGGGAGGTGGAAACCGGCCTGCTGTCAAGCCCCCTCGACATCTTCAGGAGATCGGCCGTCAGAGCTCGTCTGACAGCGGCATCGCCACTGGCAGCCATTCCTCTTACACCGGGAGTTTCTCCTCCTACACAGGCAGCCTGGATATCACCCATGGGGAGGACTTTGGGTCTGTTTTCAGCTTGCCTCCTCACTTGGCTCAAGACCTGAGCCCTTGTATTTGCGCCACTGTCCCTGGACATGAATACCAAGTACCAACATCACTTAGGTATCTCTACGACAGCCCCAGGAATCTGTTACAGGAGGGAAGTGAGGGTGTCAAAGACAATGAACTTTCCACCCAAACTAAGGACACACCTGCCTCTTCAGGCTTCACAACAGACTCAGCGAAGGGGGATAAAAACAGCGCCATGATCTCTGATGCTCACTCAGAAACTACTGAAAGACAGTCACTGAGTGAACATTTACAAGGCACCTCAGAGAAGAGTACTAAAACCAAGGTGCCGTCCTCTAGTGAACACCCAGACTCCTGTCACATCTGCAGCTCTCTCACATCTGTCTCCAAAACCATTGTGACAATCTGTTCTATTTGTGGTGGATTTAAGGTAAGCAGAAACATATCTTTGTCAATAGTGTGTGTGTGTGTGTGTGTGTGTGTGTGTGTGTGTGTGTGTGTGTGTGTGTGTGTGTGTGTGTGTGTGTGTGTGTGTGTGTGTGTGTGTGTGTGTGTGTGTGTGTGTGTGTGTGTATATACACACTTTTACCAGAAGCCTACCAAACTGGGTTAAGCTCAAATATAGTGTAAGTGTAATTCTATTCTTGTTGGCCATCTGTTTGCCACAAAATTTCAACCCCAAAAAAAAGGCATCCTCAGTGTATGCAAATAAATAGTCTACTGAACGTTCTCTGTTGTATGACTCCCTGTCATACCGTAGCAGCTTGTGTGAGCTGGCCTCATCATCACTGTATTGTCTGTTCTGTAGCTTCCTGTCAATTTGACCTTTGCTGTACCGTGCAGGCTGCCGCTCTGCGTAAGACAACCAACCGTCCATCTAAAAAGTTAGCATTGCAGTAGCCAATTGAGGATGACACATTATCATGGTATCCAGCAGGTTATCTTATGGGTGACTTGCAGTTCTTCTCTTTTCACACCTTTACCTCCTATTTATTGCTAAATTTAATGCAGTTGAAAATTAAGGGTGTATCTTCTTTTTTATGACAAGTACATGTAAACTCCAAAGTTAATGTCATCCAAATGAATTCACGGCTTTTAAAGATTTGATAATTTATAGCCATATTAACTGCAGTTGATGTGGAATTTGTTTTGGTGCTCTCAACAAGGACAAAACATATGGTAACATAGTACACAGAAAAACACACTTCCACAATTACGATAGACACAATACAGATACAATAAAGGCAAAGAAAGACAAGAAAGGTGTGATCAGTTCTTTCCCCATTTGATTTGGATATGTACATATACATGTATGTACAGTTTTATGCTCATGATTTCTTCTTCACGTCTGTGATGATTCTCAGTAGAAACCTGCAGTATATTATCAAATATCCTATTGCACTCTTTAAGGCTGAGCTTGAGCTAATAATTTAAATTTCTTGGGAAATGCCTATCATTCGAACATCCAGATGTAAACTCAGCAAAAAGCCTGGTCTCTCCTTGCCAGATGTGTGTTTATTGAATACTCTTAACACATAGCTCCACCTGCTGGTAGTGCATTTAGGTAGAACGCAAATTGCATTTGATTACCTGAACAAAATGTTCTTTCTCTTTGTTTCCCTTCAATAAGTCCTCTGTAAACTAAATGTGTGTGTGTGTGTGTGTGTGTGTGTGTGTGTGTGTGTGTGTGTGTGTGTGTGTCAGCAACACAATCCACCCCTGTAGTGTTTATTAGTGCACAGTTAAGTTCAAAAGAGACCATCAAACCATAAGTTAGTTAAGTTATAAAACCTAAACTGTGGTGATATTTAAAAGGATAAGTCTGACATTTTATATTTTTGTTATTGTCATTAGATTTTTATGAAAAAACAATTAATTGATCTTGAACAAGTTTTGCATGTGTAGCCGAAGCCTGATATTTCTGTCCCTCTGTGCCTTAGAGCACCATTGTTGTCACTGTATTTTATTTTGGGTCAGTACCACACATTATCCTGTCCTGCTGGTGTAAATACTCGCTCGGGTAAAAAACCTGTAGCTAACGGTAGTCTCCAACAAATGCACGTTTTCTTCCTGCTCAACACCCCAGCTATTCAAGGACGTTATGTAGTCTTTAAAAATATAAAAAAGAAGTATATATTAAGTATATACTTTTCCAGATTTACATCTTCAGTGGAAACCCTTTGGCTTCTGGCTGAAAAACAAAGTCAGGAAATATTGAGAGACGAATTAAGGCACTGTTGGTTTTCATCTTTTATGGGATTGTTGGCAATTAAAAAAATACATAGATCATTGCCAGCCTTTTCCTTTGAAATGCCTCATATTTAGAAACCAGGCTAAGAATGTGTTGATTAATCCAGTTTGCATTAAGATTACAATTTGTGTAATATGCTATTTCATCTCACAGGGGACACAGTACATCCCTGCAAGTGGTGCAGTGATCCCTGCCATACCAGGTAAGTGTAATCACTTGAAATATTGAATGCATGCTGCATGCTTTGATTCTTGCATGCATGAGCAGTTGATGCATGTTTAAAAACATTCATAATTTGCTGTAGCAGCCACAGTGTGCTGATTTGATTTGGGACAGAAATCAAAGTGTGTTGAAGCTGTTTTTTGCCTCCAGAACAACATATTTTCAATCCATCAGATCAAAGTGTTGACACGTCACCAAGCAGACCCTGCATTGCCAGTGAATACAATATTGCAGTACAAAACATTCTGGTGAAACCCTGTGCCTCCCCTGTCTCTGGGGGCACTGATTGCTCAGAGACGCCAACAGTGAGGGAAAGTGAGAATTCTCCACTGCCAAAAAAAGGAAGGGAGAAATTATCCAGTCTGTTAGCTGATCTGTTAGGCTTTCCAAGTGCAGAAAGGCAGCCAGAGGCCAAGACTAAGAGACTGAACCTGTATGAGTCAATGAGCCCTAGATTTGGAAATGAGCTAAAATCCCCAGCAACAGGCACCTGCGTATCAATACAGGATTTACAGCAAGACAGAAAAGCTGCCATTTATGAAAACTGTTTCAAGTGTCGAGGGGAGCACTGCCACCCTCCTCCACGGGTCGTACCCGCTGAAATGTACCGCAACAGGAACATTTCCACTTTACACACCGTTCCAACTGGGCTGAACCTGAACAACAGCCAAGAACAGGAAGTAGATGCTAATGAGGAACTGCTCTATCAAGCTCCCAGCGATGGATCACAGAGCATGGACGGCCAGTGTCAGTATGAAGAGAGGAATGGTTGGACAGGGACCGGTGAAGGTAAGAGGCCTCTTCTCCAGCTTCCTCTTCAACTCACAACAAAGCTTCTGCGATTCCTTTGGTGTCCTTTTCCTCTTCAGTCCATGGAAATGGATCTTCTCTTTGTTTCCGTCCTGTTGTTCTTGTTCTTGTAAAAAAAAAAGCACACTTTCTTCCTGGCTTCAACTGCTTGTTTCCTCTCTGCACTCTGGTGTTTCCTTGTACAACACAGTTTATGAGGCTGTTAAACATAGAGGGGCTTGAAGTTGTGTACGACTTTATTTCCCGGTCAAAGGGTTTCTAAGTTGTAATACTTAATTAATGGTTAATAAATCCTTCACTGATGACTTCTGAAAGATCCTTGTAAATTATAGTGTGGTCTAGACCTACTTTGTCTGTGTCTTGAGATTTCTCTTGTTATCAATTGATACTATAAATTGAATTGAATTGAAATTGAAAAGAGTTTTAGCCAGTTTTTTGGGTTGCCAGGTTATGAATTTGCTTTAAAATTACTTAACATTTTAACAGGGCTTACTAATGCCAACAGCATTATAACTATATTTAAAGGATTAACCCCAACCAAAGGATTTTTTTCTGCTAACCTGGCACCCTTAAACACCATGGTGTATAACTGAACTATGAGTCATTAGGAAAGTAGTTATTTATTAGCCACTTGTAAAGTATCTGTTACAACTTGTGTGCCTTATTTGAAAGTGTCACCAAAAACAGTATATTGGCCAAAACGTTTTTTAAGAATTACTTTAATTTGTAATTGGGAGAAAATAAACTTGTCAGCACCCTCTAGTGGACAAACCGTATAAGGGAACTGTTTATGAGGTTAAACATACAGTATCTTTAGTTTTGAATGTCCTGTTTTGTCTTTTTGGCTGATGTACATTCAGTTGCCAGTTTATTAGGGACACCTAGCTAAAATGAATGCTGTCAAAGGCCGGCTACACACTGGATGTGTCACGTGATGTCCGTTTTTATTTTGGCTCCTATGTTAACAGGTTAGAGCTTACACTCTCCCTGCATGAGACGTGCGTGTCTCAAACCCCGCTGAAAACGTGTGCATGCTAGAAATAGAACCAACGCCTATTTTTCACGCAAGCGTGTTGGAAGCGTTTCCAGGCATAATAGAATAGGAAAAGATGTTTATGTAATTTTGACACAAATACATATTAATAAATGACGTTGATGTTGGTTACACTTTGACATCAATGCAGATATAAATGTAAAAAAACAAACAAATTGATTTTCAAATATTGCACCTGTCAAACAGAACTAAATATTCTGTAACCTATTTTGCTGTCAATACTGCCGACATTATCTTGCTTTAATCAGATCAGTAGCTGTAGTAGTTGTAGTTGTTTGAGGTCATTTAGAAACCATGTTGCTGTCACATAGTTTGTAAGGAATTGAAATTAAAAATTATTATAACTATATTAGTTATATTGTCAACACCAGTATATCTGTAATAAGCTAAGTTGTCTGATAATATCGTAAATGCTAGTGTATAAATCTGGCTCTGATAGAAAGCCTTTCTACAATATAAAACTGAAAGAATCAGTGATAACGGTGTTCAGTGCTTAGGTTGGGTTGTACATTTGCCGAGGACACTAAACTGCTGCATGTTGAACGTCTTTGTGATGCCTGTCCTTTGCATTTTATCAATCAAGCTCTTATTTCCAGCATGAGCAATGCTATTTCCCCCTGTGTAATAGTAAGTAGTATTGTGAGATGATGAATGAGTTCACTGTTATTTGTTGCCACCAATGGATCTGGACAAATTCACACATTTATACCCAGACAGCACCGTGTCTGATTTGATTCACAAAATGGATTAAAGAAGCACAATTTGGGATTATTATTTCATGGCTATTGGCACTAGAAATTCCAGTTTAATTTCTTGTATTTAAAACACCATATTTTTTCTCTCCCACCAGACAAAAGGTCTCATAGCAAAGAGGAAAGACGCAGAGCTGATCCTGCTTATGAAGTCATGGAGAGTTGGGCGCCGGAGAGGAACCCTGAGGTATGCCGATCCAAAACTCTAATCAGCTTACACATTTTAACTGAGTAACTCATTGTGCTCCGAGGTCAGCTAAACATTTTGTCTGATATCCTGCTAATATCTATTGCTTTAACATGAGGATTGAGTATTATCTGAAATTGAATTCAAGTTACAAATCAATTGAATTGATTTGTAACTTGTCTAGTTAGTTATCCGGTAAGCAGTTGTCTAGATTGTCTCAGTGATGTTCTAAAATCATAACATGAAAGGACTTAATGGGCAGTCTGTTGTGCTTTAATGCGAGTGTGTGTCCGAGGTGTCCGTTTAGCGGAAAGAAAGAAAAGTCATTCAGCAATAGGTTTGTTGCACAGTTGCACTTTGTATTAGACTGCATTAGTTTTACCTAGGCGTATGAAGTGGAAACTGAGTATGTATCACGATCAATTGACATGTTTACCTCCATAATGAAAAATTAAACCGTTTTGCATCATATGTCCTTTCTTGCCTTGGCCAGTTTTGAACTGGAACATGGGCCTACTGCTTGAATTGGTCCGTTGTAAACGGTTCATTTGATGTTTTCAGAAATGTGCTTATTCACTTTCTTCCCAAGAGTTAGATGAGAAGTTGATACCACTCTCATGCCCCTAACTAAAACCATAAAATAATTGTTTTTAAATTACTGTTTGTTTATGGGTTAAACAAACAACAGTTAACATTTTAAGTATCAACTTTAGAGATGAGGGTTTTTGAAACATAGTCGCCATGCTAGCAGCTTCCTCCTGCTTCCAGTCTTTATGCTAAGCAAAGCTAATGGCCTTCTGGATCCAGCTCCACACTAAATGCACAACATGTGACTGGCATCAATCACCTTATCTATCTTATGGAAGTATTAAACAAAATTAAGTGGAATACAGATAAATTCATACAAAATTGCCAGTTATCAGTTTATTGTCCAGCCTTGCATCACAAGGTGCGATGCTGTAGAACATAACATAATAATAAATTATTATTATATAATAAGTGTCCAGATATGGAACATGATTTAAAAAAAAAAAAAAACAACATGGCTGGAAGATGCACCAATAGACAGTAATCGGCGATTCCCATTACAGATATGCCCTTTTATGTAACAGTGTCATTCATTCTCAGCATGATGATGGTCCCGTAGTGTGCACAGTGGCCTCTCAATGAGATTGAAAGCAAAATGGATGTACTCCCCCCTCCAATTTTCCTCCACAATAGCTGTGCTTACAGTGGCTGTCTGGAATCAGAGATTACATGGCTGCAATTCAATAGGCATGGATCCATAATGATGAAGCATTGCAGACAGTGTTTCGACATGTAAGATGTTCTCAGTAAATCCTTAATATCGGCCTCTGTCTCTACGTACTCCTGCTGTGTCCACTGAGCTGTTGAGGAGGAAGTCTAATGGCGTTTTTCCACTGCGTGGTATCTACTCGACTCGACTCTACTCGCCTTTTTTGGTTTCCCATTACGAAAAAAAGTCCCTGGGACCTGCTACCAGGTACTTTTTTTAGTACTACCTCAGTCGAGGTTCCAAGCGAGCTGAGGTGATACCAAAAGGTGACGTGAAAACCTGCAGACTACTGGTGTGGCACTTATGACTGCGTTTTTAGCAAACAAGAGTGCGGAGTGTGTGTCCGGAACAACCGCGCCATTTAAAAAAAATAA
The DNA here is from genome assembly GCA_013375575.1 of Percina caprodes. Lineage (NCBI taxonomy): Eukaryota > Metazoa > Chordata > Actinopteri > Perciformes > Percidae > Percina > Percina caprodes. The sequence continues at coordinate 985,244 of JABXJD010000183.1, read as the reverse complement.
AAATAATCTAGCCAGACACCGATTATCTACTCTCTGCACTATTCTCACTTTTCTATTCTCACTATTCAATATTAAGGGCTATTATTTTGCATGTCGTTTCCAATATTGCACACTGTTACTTTTAAAAAAACAAGACAATATATCAAAGAAAAGATTTTATTTAGCTATTCAAGTAGCGCATCAAACCCTCCCGTACATCCCGGTCTTCTTCCTCTGCACCCTGTGACAGTGTCCCCACCGGCTCTGCTGTCCCAGATGCATCCCAGTCATCGTCATAAGTCTCTCCGTGACTCTCATAAACATTTTACAAAGCCCAGCAGGTTAGAACCAGAGATTTCACCCGTCGGACATCGAACGCCCAAACAGACGTCTCGCGGCGGCGATTTTGCAAAGCGTGAAGGATCTGAAACACACAGTACACAGCATACATATTTTGGTGTGTAATCATGGTTGCTAAAGTTCATGTACTTTATATAGCGTATAGTAAATACTGAGTGTGACCCTGAACACATGCAAATGTTAGCTAACGTTACCAGGAAACTTAACTTACCCTTTTGTGTCGGTAAACAATAGTCATGTTGACGTCTGAACTCCGCCGGAATTCCCAAACTCCTGTTTTTTTTCCAGCAGTGATTTTTGTTGCTTCCTTCAGCTTCTTTTGAAACTAATTTTCTTCTGGCCGAGAATCAAAACAAACACCTTGAACGTGCTGTTGTGAGTCGCGTTGAAAATTACATCATGGCAGTTACCGGCTGCGTAGCTATGGTAACCAGCCACGCTGAGGCGTTACTCAATCTGCAATGGAAAACGGACGCAGAGTGCGTCGAGTCGAGTAGAGCCGAGTCGAGTCGAGCTGTTACCATCAGTGGAAAAACGCCATAAGGCTGTGTCTCAAACCGTTAATCGTTACTAGTTTGAAGTACACTCACCTATAGGATTATTAGGAACACCATACTAATACTGTGTTTGACCCCCTTTCGCCTTCAGAACTGCCTTAATTCTACGTGGCATTGATTCAACAAGGTGCTGAAAGCATTCTTTAGAAATGTTGGCCCATATTGATAGGATAGCATCTTGCAGTTGATGGAGATTTGTGGGATGCACATCCAGGGCACGAAGCTCCCGTTCCACCACATCCCAAAGATGCTCTATTGGGTTGAGATCTGGTGACTGTGGGGGCCATTTTAGTACAGTGAACTCATTGTCATGTTCAAGAAACCAATTTGAAATGATTCAAGCTTTGTGACATGGTGCATTATCCTGCTGGAAGTAGCCATCAGAGGATGATACATGGTGGCCATAAAGGGATGGACATGGTCAGAAACAATGCTCAGGTAGGCCGGGGCATTTAAACGATGCCCAATTGGCACTAAGGGGCCTAAAGTGTGCCAAGAAAAAATCCCCCACACCATTACACCACCACCACCAGCCTGCACAGTGGTAACAAGGCATGATGGATCCATGTTCTCATTCTGTTTACGCCAAATTCTGACTCTACCATCTGAATGTCTTAACAGAAATTGAGACTCATCAGACCAGGCAACATTTTTCCAGTCTTCAACTATCCAATTTTGGTGAGCTCTTGCCAATTGTAGCCTCTTTTTTCCTATTTATAGTGGGGATGAGTGGTACCCGGTGGGGTCTTCTGCTGTTGTAGCCCATCCGCCTCAAGGTTGTGCGTGTTGTGGCTTCACAAATGCTTTGCTGTATACCTCGGTTGTAATGAGTGTTTATTTCAGTCAAACTTATTCTTCTATCAGCTAGAATCAGACGGCCCATTCTCCTCTGACCTCTAGCATCAACAAGGCGTTTTTGCCCACAGGACTGCCACATACTGGATGTTTTTCCCTTTTCACACCATTCTTTGTAAACCCAAGAAATGGTTGTGTGTGAAAATCCCAGTAACTGAGCAGATTGTAAAATACTCAGACCAGCCCGTCTGGCACCAACAACCATGCCACGCTCAAAATTGCTTAAATCACCTTTCTTTCCCATTCTGACATTCAGTTTGGAGTTCAGGAGATTGTCTTGACCAGGACCACACCCCTAAATGCATTGAAGCAACTGCCATGTGATTGGTTGATTAGATAATTGCATTAATGAGAAATTGAACAGGTGTTCCTAATAATCCTTTAGATGAGTGTATATAGTGTAGATAACACTAAAGGTCAGTGCACTGAAAGTACCCAGATGACCCCCTAAAAACGGTCAAAAAGTTCAGTGTGGAACAATGGCGCCATCTTGACTATAAGGTGGAAAGGGGAGGGACCAGGGACGTTGACTCAAATTTCAAAACCGAGCATTGTGGCGGCTTGTTCGGAATATGATCTCGTATTTTACAAAAATATTACACCGAAACGTGTTTCTGTAAACATTTTAAGGGCGAAATAAGCCATACAGTTGCTGAATCTGTCTTTTTATTTTTTATTTTTTTTCATTACCAGGTCAGTTCAATAGATTTGTCAAATTTTGAGAGGCGCCGAGCCAACCACTTGTCATTTCCAGTGAGTGTTTTAACATAATTTATTTTTTTTGGGACAATACTAACCATCGAAGTGGGCACTACGACAGTAAGTGGTCAGTGCACATTAGCAGTGTACTGACGGAAGTATGCGGCATAAGACATAAACATGTGTATAGTCATTTACTGCATATTCTAATCAACAGTGCTTACTGTCTGTGTGTCTCACAGGCAGAAGAAAATATCAAGTACGCGCTGATGAGCAGTTGTGGTTGGCAGAGGTTCCTGCAAGAGACTGAAGGTGAGTAACTATGACATCAAGTGATGAGCACAACCAAGTTGTTTTTCTCATCCAAGCCACTTAAACAAATGCAGGTTGTTGGTTTTGTAGCTGCACAAATAAATGGAACATTTTCAGATTTCTTACAATATGAGTCATGTACTTGAATAAGCAATGGTATGAACACATCACCTGTTGCTTGGTGTGCATGAATAAATAAATTAAATGAGCCTCATTCAGTGTCTGAAATAGCAGACTGACACAAGGCATTGCATCCACAGGAGTAATGCTAGGAACAGACAAGTACTCCACATGTTTACTTAACTTTATTCAGGGATGGACTGACATTGGCATGAAGTTGTTTTCATAAAGACATACATAGCATGTTGTACAGTGCTGCATATAGACTCATAATATCTAGAGCTCTTCATAAGGTCAAACTTAGCTGTGTGAAACAGAAGCAGAGATTTACACATCACTAAATTAAAGCAAATTGCCCCTTACATACAAGTTGTTTCTAAATATTTTCACCTAGTAATTGCCAGAGGCCTGTACTAAGAAGCAAGATTTGGCGTTAACAAGGAACCTGCAGGTTCAACACAGGGTTTTCTGTTTCACAACGGTGGGTTACTTGTTACTGCTTGTTATGCTGAACACCACCAGACTCCATTTAAATAACAAGTACTTGTATTAACGTAGAACACAAATAGCATATAGGTAATTCCCTCCACTTGAAATCTATATCTTTCATAAAAATACCCATCAAGGAATGTTATCTGTCTCTGGGGTTGTATGTCTCTGTGTGTGTCTGTCTCTCTCTCTCCCCATTAACATTCCCCGATGGGTATTTTTATGAAAGATATAGATTTCAGGTGGAGGGAATTACTTATATGCTATGTGTTTTACATTGATAAAAGTTATTTAAATGGAGTCTGGTGGGTTTGGTGATGGTGATTTTGCCCTTAAATTAATAAATATAAAAACATATTCAAATGTTGGCTGAGTGAGTTCAGCCTACGGGACTTTGTATAGGCTATATTGTCGGCTTCTTGAGAGCTGTGTGTTGCCAATGCATGCATTTGAATTATGTTTCAGTATTTTTTTCATTTGCTCTCAGATCGCTTCCAACTGCCAGGGTTGCAACTGAAATAATAAGCTAAAGCAACAACAGTTTATTAAAAGCACAAGTTAATTATGGTCAGAGCGTGTGCCTGACTGATGAGGAAGCGATATTGATAAGCGTTTGATTTATTGATTTATGCATAACAGGGTTGGCTTTTTTGCCAGCTTTCCTGTTTGAGGAAGCAGCGACTGTATTGCGTTTTGCCTTTAAAAACGTGTCTGCGTTAGTCATATTTATGTAGAATTATAGTTTGCTCTTATGTAAAATATGAAGCTCTGGTAGATGGTTGTGATTGGTCAAGCTGAGCATACGCTGCCTCTTTTATGTGAACGCGTGCATTGCTGGATTGGGAAACCCTGGGTTGATTGAACTAGTTGATAACCACCGCTGTGACACAGCTTATGCAGGACCGCAGTTGTTAGGTTAGTGAAACCGAGGAACTGAAAGATATCCAGGGCATGTTGATCTTAGAGATTAGATAATACTTTATTCATCCCACAGTGGAGAAATTCGCTTGATACAGCAGCAGCGGTTCCTACAGTAAAAGCAAAAAAACACAAGTAAACACAAATAGACAAACAACAGACAATGAGCCGAGGGTATAGAATGAATGTAATGTGGCGTCAAATAAAAAGGTATTGTAAAGTGTGGTTGCCATAGTACAAAAAACAATATTGCAGTGTAAGTAAGTGACGTTAAAATTAAATTGAATATGTAATTAAATACACCAAAAGTAGGTAACCATAATATAAATAATATTGAAAAATAAGTACTTGTAATGGAAAAAATTTAAAATACAGATAATAAAGATATACAGAGAGTGTGTGGAGTAAATGGAAAAACAGGAACAGAAACTACAACATTATCAGGTAGTGCAGTTGTTGCTGCAGTCTGACAGCGGCCGGGATGAACGACCTGCGGTAGCTCTCCTTCTTACACCGGGGGGGTATCCGTCTGCTGCTGAAGGAGCTGCTTAGGGACCCCCCAGTGTTGTGCAGGGGGTGAGAGGTGTTGTCCATAATGGATGTCAGCTTAGCTAATATTCTCCTCTCCCCTACTTTCTCTATGGGGTCCAGAGGACAGTCCAGGACAGAGCTCGCTCTCCTGATCAGTCTATTGAGTCTGCTCCTGTCCCTGTTCGAGTTTCCCCCCCTCCAGCAGAGTCTTGACGTGCCCGGTGGAAAATGACGGTTAAAGAATGTTTTTAGACCCATTGGGCAGAAAAATCTTTTAGAATTCTATGTTTTTTTGTAAATGTATTTTAAAGATCGCCAGGGATTTTTGTTTTTTTTGTTTTACAAATCTGTAAATTTGCAGTAATGAGCGTACATCAGAGGAACAAACTGGGGCTAAGTAGTGGAATAAGTTTAAACTGTGTTTATGTATGTGATGCGAGCCTGTAAAGCACATACAGGAATGAGTCACATACGATATTTGTGTTGCCATTAATATAATTTAGAATACTATAATATAATATTAATATAATGAATCCATCTGCATTTTATGTAATGCTATAAACAAGAGTTACATAAGAACCAATTGTGTCACGAGAAAACACACAGATGTCTAAACAAAAGAGTGAAGTGGCTTGTGACAGGATACCTGGCCTGATGGTGAGGGGACAGTTGTCAGGAGACGTTTGGCCACTTCAGCATTGCACATGCAGGAACATGCCTTGATTCTAATGCACAACTGCTCTAGGAAGTCCTAGCAGCTGTCACACTGTGGCACCAAACCCATCAGTCATGTACCAACACACGTGGCTGGGCTCCCCATGTCATCTTCCCCATTATCCTGCCTCAGCAGGCACTTAATGGACATTGACGTGCAGGAGGTGGCCAAATCCAGGGGCTCAGGTTTCCGTGAGGATGCAAGCTTGTTGGCAGCTGTAACAAGTAAAAGATTTTATGGGATGTTTTAGTAGTTTGGTAACACTTTCATGAACCAGTGCACTTAGCAGCAACAATGGTTTTGGTTCCATATTGAGACATCTCTTCAGGTAATTTTTGTTTGCAGGGATGCTAGAATCCCTGCTGAAGGTTATTAGAGAGAGAGAGATGTTGGTTCAACTATATGGTCATTGTGTCCACCCCATTTACACTGCAAATGGAAAGTATTCAAAGCGCTTCACTTTTTTCACATTTTGTTACGTTACAGCCTTATTCCAAAATGGATTAAATGTTTTTACTCAATTCTACACATAATGACAACTTAAAGTTTTAGATTTTTGCAAATGTTTTAAAATAAAAAATACCGTAAATTCCGCACTACAGAGCGCACCTGATGAAAAGCCGCACACTCTAAAAGCTGCACGCTTTAATTTTAGAAAGAAAATCAATTTTGTACTTGCACCAGATTTTAAGCCGCAGGTGGCCCACGTTGTAATAAGAGATATTTACACAGAAAGATATTACACGTGAGGATTTTTTAACTTTTAATTTAATCCATATGGTAACGTAAACAAATACATATTGTAAATGCTTTTTTTCGAACAGTGCCTACTTTGAAATATTCGTACTGTACGTACCGGTAACACACAAATTATGTTGTGTATGTTTTTTACTGAACAGTGCACGAACAACATTCCAATATCTCCTAACGACTGGTAAAAAATATATACACTGCAGCCTACCAGGAAAAGTCATTAATCGCCTTCATCTTCCTCCTGTGCACTAAAACCTACAAAAGCCCTCTTCTTCAGTGTCCGAAGGATCTCGTCACTCACTTCAGTGTCTTTGTTGTCGCTCTCACTTCATCACGCAGCAGTCCAGCCTTTCAAAACTCGTTCGTGATGGTGGATGTTTTGACACGGCGCCACGCATTTAGGATCCACTGGCAGACTTGAGTTAAAGATGCTCTTCGCATGCGGCCTGTTTTGGTAAATGATTTCTCGCCGCTCGTCATCCAAGCCTCCCACTCAATGCGCAGTGCCTCTTTAAATGCCTGGTTCACACTGATGTCCAGTGGCTGCAAATACTTAGTGGTGCCCCCAGGAATCACAGCTGGAAATGAGTTTGTACTCTTGATGGCAGCTTTCACTGAATCTTATATGGGCCCTCATGCTGTCCATAACGAGCAATGCTTTTTTTCTGCTAAAAGATCCCCCTGGTCACTTTGCGTAGCACTGTCTCAGCCAATCCTTCATTAGGCTCTCCATCATCCAACCTTTCTTATTGACTTTCACCACAATTTCTTTTGGGAATTCTTCTTTCGGCATTGTCAGGCGCTTAAAAATCACCATCAGCGGAAGCTTTAGTCCGGATGCTGTACAGCTCAGAACACAAGTAAGATGCATTCTCTCATGGCCACTTGTTTTCAGTGTGATGGACGAGTCACCTCTTTTATTAACAGTCCGAGTGAGAGGCAGGTCAAACGCCAAAGGTACTTCATCCATATTTATATCATCTGGCCCGATGGAATTCTCCGCTATCTTTGTTCGAGTGAATGTGCGGAAGTTAGCAAGTTTTTCCTCGTAGTCGGGAGGGAGCTGCTGACACAAAGTAGTGCATGCCCTGACGGACAGGCCTTTCCTTCTCATAAATCTAAAACACCACGATGGCCCACCTCTAAAATCTTTGATTTTCATTTTGGTGGCAATTGCTTTAGCCTTCAGTCTGATCAGCACGGTGGAAACACCGCGGCCACCTGCTCTCTGCGTGTTAACCCAGTCTTCAACGTTTTCAAGTTTGGGCCATCTGCTATGATTACCTCTGAAAGCTTTTGTTGTCTTTTTGCATTGACTCAGTTCTTCACGTTGGAGTCTCCACCGTCTCACCATCAATTCATTTATGCCAAGATTACGTGCAGCAGCTCAAACGGCCAGATTGATCGCCTTTAACTTAAAAGCTGCATCATATGCTTTTCTTCGAGCGTATTCCATGTTGATGAGGGTGAGTACAAATGACTGATTTACAATAATGTAATTGTGAAAGTGCGCTTGATTTATTGCAGTTTTCATTGGAACTGTGAACCACTCATCAATTTTATTGGTCTACTGTTACGAGGCAAAAAATTTTGGCGGCATGGAACAAAAAACATGCGTTAGCTGCGTCGTAGTACAGGCCGCAGTGTTCAAAGTGTGGGGAAAAAAGTAGCGGCTTATAGTCCGGAATTTATAGTAAACAAGTATTTACAGCCTTTGTGATCAATCTCAAAATTGGACTCAGGTGCATTCTGTGTCCACTGGTCTGGAAAGGTTCTACAGCAGTGCATGTCAGACCACAAAACAAGCACAAAGTCGAAGGAATTGTCTGTAGACCTCAGGGACAGGCTTGTCTTGAGCCACAGATCAAAAAATGCTTTATGGCAATGGTTCCTCTGTGAAAAGAGGAGAACCTTCCAGAAGGACGACCATCGCCATCAGGCCTGTATGGTAGAGTGGCCAGACGGAAGCCACTCCTTAGTAAAAGGCAGTTTGCCAAAGGGTACCTGAAGGACTCTCAGACCATGATGATCAAAATTCTACAAGACAAAGATCAAACTCTTTAGCGTGAATGCCAAGAGTTATGTTTGGAGGATACAGCTTATCGCCTGGACAATTGCATCCCTACGAGGAAGCATGGTGGTGGCAGCATCATGCTGTTGGGATGTTGGGATTTCAGCAGCAGGAACTGGGAGACTAGTGAATGAATACAGCAATGTGCAGAAACATCCTGAAAGAAAATCTGCTCCAAAGCGCTCTTGACCTCAGATTGGGGCGACGGTTCATCATACAACAGGACAACGTGCCACAACGAGTGGCCCAGCCAGAGCCCAGACTTGAGTCTCATTGAACATCTCTGGAGGGATCTGAAAATGGCTGTGCACAGACGCTCCCCATCCAACCTGAAGGAGCTGGATCTGTTGAAAAACACACCCAACCCAAATCGGTGCAGGCAACACGGAGTATCTGCAGCTACGTGTACAAGCTTCTACTGAGCTAGAACGGCAGTTGTAGGTGTAAGTTTAAGAGTGCCGCTGTGCCTCTTAACAGCCACAAAATGCAATTAAACTGGGAACCTTACCAGGAAACAATATGTTTTCAGCTCAGGCATTGTTTAATTTTACCTCCCCTGTCACTATCCTGCTGGTAGCTAGCTTGCCTTGTTAGCTGCCGTGTGATCAGTTATGTTTCTGTGATAATCATCATGCAGTTCAGTGGGTATTTGTAGCTCATCCATTTTGTGTGTGATCGATCGGGTGAATAGGAATCTTGGCAGTGTCGTTTTGTGTGGTAGTTCCATTAACCGCGCTAGCACACCCGACCGGCATTCTTGCTTCCAATTTCTCCCTTGTCACCTCCCGCTACCGAAAACAATCCATTGAGTGGCCGGTGGTGTGGCTATGTCCTCCAGGACGCGGGGGTTGTAGAGTTGGATTAAAACGTAAGGCAAAAAAAGAAAACATAAGCCTGCCGTCCCAGCAATCATTATGGGGAATGTACGGTCCCTGGGAAATAAGACAAGCGAACTTGCAGCGCTCATTAAAACCCAGAAGGAGTTCTGCGAGTGCAGCATACTGTGTTTTACCGAGAAGTGGCTGCACTCACACATCCCGGACTATGGCGTGGCGGTACCCGACTTTTTGGCGGTTTGGTTGGACAGGGACGTTATAAAAGTGGTAAGAAGAATGGAGGGACTGTATGTGAGTGAAAAGTTGTGCAACCTGGGACATGTGAATGTGAAGGAACATTTCTGTAGCCCGGACATTGAACTGTTGGCTGTGGGGTTTCGTCCTTATTATTTTCCTAGGGGAGTTAACATTCGCCCTAGTGATCGCTGTCTACATTCCACCATCTGCTGATGGTGATCTGTCTTTCACACCACTGTCTCACAACTCCAGACAGCAGCCCAGTGCCTTTATCGTTATCACTGGGGATTTTAATCATGTTGCACTGGATAAATCCCTTCCGGACTTTCAACAATTTTTTAACTGCCCCACAAGAGACAACAAAACTCTGGACCTCCTGTATGAAAAGACAATGACTGCGGGATAAACTGAGGGAGTGTATAAACTCCTACAGGATGAAGCTGGAGGCCAGTCTGCAACAGAACAGCATGAGGGAGGTGTGGACAGGGATGAAAGAGATCACCGGGTGTGGGGGGGAGAAGAGGACAAACACCAGGCAGCCGTGAGAGAGCAAACGAGCTGAACTGTTACTTTAACAGGTTTAGTTCACAGCCACCCCCTGCTTCCTCTACCACTTAACCAACCCTCACTGCCTCATCACCCTCCCTTTCTTGCTCTCACACCTCCCCCCTTATTCCACTGCATTCTGCCCACTCCCCCCACCACTACAGCACATTTCATCTCCCCGCACAGACACTTCAAGCATGCCTTCCTGCTTTTCATTCACACCTGGCCAGGTGAGGAGACAGTTGGAGAGGCAAGGCTGCTGGCCCGGATGGCATCAGCCCCAGGGTCCTGAAGACCTGCGCCAATCTGGTGTTCTCCAGTATCTCTTCTACCTGAGCCTGCAGAGGGTTCCGCTGCTCTGGAAGACATCTTGCTTTGTCCCAGTCCCCAAGAAGTTGACTCCATCTGGCCTCAAGGACTACCGCCCAGTGGATATCACATCCCATGTGTTGAAGGTGCTGGAGAGGCTGGTCTTGGCCGGAGGCTGCAGGTGAGATCTTCTCTTAACCCTCTTCAGTTTGCCTAACAGCCTCGTCTGGGAGAGGACGACGCTGTCATCTATCTTCTGCAGTGAGCTTATTTGCACCTGCGTGGTGGAATCAGAATCACATTTTTTGATTTCCCCAGTGCATTCAACATCACCCAGCCACTGCTACTAGGTGAGAAGCTGCAGGTGATGGGTGTCGGTGATTGGTGCATCCATAGTCTCCTGGATCACTGACTACCTGACAGACAGACCACAGTTTGTCCGTCTGGACCGTGTTCTGTCGATGTGGTGGTGAGTGGTACAGAGGCTCCACAGGGGACTGTGCTGACCTTTTCTGTTCACCTTGTACACCACAAACGTCCAGTACTACTCAGTCATGTCACCTACGGACGTTTTCTGATGACTCTGCAGTTGTTGGGTGTACAAGGGATGGACAGGAGGGAGAGGACAGAGCGCTGGTGGACAACTTTGTAGAGTGGTCTGGTAAGAATCACCTGCTGCTGAACGTGGATAAGACCAGAGAGATGGTGATTGACTTTAGGAGGAAGGTAACGGCTCCACAGCCCCTTTAGATCCTGGGAAAAGATATGGACATGGTTGAGTGCAGAATAATGCTGCTGCTGGAAGAACGTGAAAAGCAGCTTGAACTGGTCTCTCACCACTGTCATTAACCCCGCGTTTAGTTGACTTTGTGTGTTCCGATCACTAAGCTCAGCCAGGTATTGTCTCTAACATCTCCCCTAGAGGTTTCGCAGAGTGTAATGGAGAAGTCCCTCAGCCCTAGAGCTGTGGGCAAACCCACTGTAATCGCAGCCATTATAAACCACCACATTTCTGCGAGGGCTGCTTGGTGTCTGATCAATTAGGGATCAGGCCTCTGAGACGTTGCCAAAGGCTGCACCCACCGTCATAGCGTCTAATGGCTTCTCGCAGAGTGTCCCCTGGGGTTGATTTTTCAGAGCTGCTGGTAATGGCCGCTACCTGCTGCCATTTGAGAACAGTCAATAGCAGGGGAAATCTTGTTTGTGCCCAAATGTTACACATTACCCAACCTCTTAACAAAATGTACACCGCTGTATCTACATGATAGCGTAATAACATCACAGCTGTAGCAATACTGATACATATAAAGCCATTACACTAAAAACAATATTCTACACAACATTTCATAATTGTACAATATGATGATGACACAAGATAGTGAATTAGTCTTCTAGAGATAGCCTCATTAGTATATTAAGCAGTAAATGACTGCTGCTGGGATTATTTTACACACAAATCAAGTTAAACAATCAGTTTTCTGCGATCTAGATATTCTCTTTATATTCAAACATATGCAGTCTTGTAATAACTGACCAAGTTATTTAGAGTGTTTATGTTGCTACACTACATGGTGAGGAGTATCTTAGTTTATTGGTTAATGAGTAATAGTTTTAACCGATGTACAGTGCTTAACTGAAGGCATTCATTTGGCACTGATGATAGCCACTGTATGGGGCAGTTACCAGAAAGGATCCTGTTAAAAAATTTAAAATGTGTAAAATGTAGCCTTTTTAGGACATCTTTGTTAACTGCTGGAAGAGCTCAGAGCTGTAATATGATGATGATGATGATGATGATTTTGATTTAGAATGCATGATTCTCAAGAACAGTCTGAATGTATAGGTGAACTAATTTTAGCAACTTTTCATTGTGAGAACAGAAGAATTCAGGTTATGCATATTTCTAAAATACCTGAGTGTACTCTCCTCCTGTTTTTGAACGTTTTAGCCATCTTTGCTGGTCTCACAGAACTTAAGAAAGGACACATTGTATGGTTTTGGTTGAAATTTCTTAGCTCTTCAATTGCATAGATTCTTGAAGCATGAGCTTGTTTTTACTCTTAATACAATACTGCTTGTGATACATTTGTTTCATTTTCCAATTGCACAAATGCTTTTTAAAAGTGGTTTACCAATTTTAAATGGAGAAATCCAATGAGTTGTACCTCTGTTGGTGTTGTGAATATTGGAAGCAAACAGTTTCTGGATTTTGTGTTACTGGCAAAGTTTTTTTACTTGGGTCGGTAAACGCACCAGAATTTTTTTCACATGTTCAATGAATTGGATACTGAGCGCTGATAGAATTAAAAAGGCTACTGACTCATAGTCATTACTTAAAATGACCATAATGCATCCCATGATTATGATATTATAATAATTAAATAGGGGCCTATCGACTAATTGTGTAGAATTAAAGGCAATTTTGTTAATTACACTATATGTCATTGTAGCTGGTGATCCCAGATCTGCTGCTGTGCTTTACGCTTGAAAAACATATATAGATGTTAATGGACGTCTGTCATTTAAATGACTCTTGCTAACATTAGGCTGTTGATAAGGACCGTTTCCTCCAGAGTTCCTAACCCTGGAGGGGGAAATCTTCTGGCTTTTGATGAAGGTTATAATGACAGTGTCTAAAAACACCAGCCATATCATTGATGTTTTCAATATTATCTTTTGAGGTCATAATGACAAAAACAAATCCCCTTCTTTCAAATAAGTGTCAGAGTAAGACCCGTGTTATTTTATCTTTTTAACAACAAATATGAATAGACAAACATATCTTACTTTGTATTGTCTATGTAGCACACACCTGGTTAGTTATGGTAAGTTATTCCTCTGTGCTTTTGTTGTCTAAAAATAGCCACACTGACGCAATACAGCGACATGTTGTTTGTCACAATGAACACAGCCAATCCCTGAGAAAATACTGGAAAATAACTAATTACTAATGTAAATTGTCAACCAAATGCAACCGCATGCCTCTTTTCTGCATTTAAAATGTTTTTCGGATGACAAATACTGCCAGAGATCTTTGGCAGTATAACCAGTCTGTGGCTATGAAGTTTGTATATAGAAGATGAACTACCTGTTGGTTTTGGTCTCTTCTGGGCATCTGTTGATAGAAGTGTTCACACCTTTAAAAGAAGCTAATGACACAAACGAAGTTGTCGAGCTTAATTAACACATTGCTCTTGTATTGACAGGGGCAGTGTTCGTTTTCCCCCCAGAGGCTCTGCTTCCTGAAAGGCCTCGCAGTGAAGGTGTGACGTATGTGAATATTCCTGTTAGTCCCACATCCAAGAAGCAGCTGAACTACATGGAACTGGAGTTGCAGGAGCCAGGTCCGGGCTCCCGAGGGACTGTCTCACATCCCCCTCCTCAGAGTAAGGCATGCGTCGTTTAACATCTGAAAGTGCTGATTTAGAAACAGCTTCTCTCTAAAGCAATACTGACTGGTTTTTACCTCATTCAGACAGCCGCCATGTTGAATATTCAGGGTGGCAAACTCAACCTGTGGAGAAAAATCCATTGTTACTGTCAGATCAGATAATCTTTGTCACTCTAAAAGATTCACTACTGAAACTCAGAAATGCTCATTGAAAAGCTAAGAAAGTGCCTAATACACTTGGCAGATTATTGACAGCTATGGAGGCAGATAAGCAACGCATAAACCATTGCTCCATCGCATGTGCCTCCTTGTGCATTACAAACATAAAGATCCACTCATACAGTAAAAACACTGCTCTGTACTTCTAAAAAACTTCAGGTAACGTAGGCACAAGTACAGCACTAGAGGGTAGTTACTAGAGGATATTACTGTAATGTCAATGACATGGCATTTATCTTGTTTTAACTGATAATATTCTGCCATATTTTATATACTTGTGCAGACACACAAAAGTCCTTAACCATTATTAGAGACCATTATTAAATCCTGCTATTAATGCATGTCTGACTGTATAAATCGGTGCATTCATGTACTAAAGCACTGCCCAAATAGACATGCTGTAAATGCCAATTATTATCATCATCAGAAGTTTGAAAATCATGAATGCATTTTCACATCCAGTCGATTTTCATTTATTTTCATTTAAGATTAATTTCTGATGAGGATGTTCAATAGATTAGATGTAAGCTGTTTTTTTTTTTTTTAATACAAAGGTTTAAATTCAAAAGAAAACCCAGTCTTTTGTGCTCATGTTTCTGATCTATATACGTCTGTGTGGAAAAGCTGTAGTTAAACAAAATGTTCAAATCCTTGAGATGGATATGAAAGAGCCAACTTAAAACAAATTAGGATATCGGTGTCAAATGAGGATGAAAAATCGCTCTAGATAACACAATTGTTATTTTGATTTCACTTGGTCAGAGTTAACGATTAAGGACAGAGTCTCACTAAAAGACAGCTGAGTCCTTGTCATTGGAGACGCCCTAGTGAGCTGTAATTGACAGACAAGTCAGCTGTCAGTGTCATTGCCTTCAGGAATATGACGACCGCTCGGGCTCTGACATGAGAGAGGTTAACATCGGATAGCAGCAATAAGTTAATATAACGGCACGCAGCCTCATTAATCTGTCACTTATCTCGCCACTGAAAGAGGTCAGAGCTGTGAATTCACCGGCTCAAATGGGATACTCCTCCAGGGACTATTGATGTGTTGTTAGGGCTGGTTGAGATTTCATTTTTAAATTTTTTTTTAAATAGACTAAAAACAAGTAACTGATTATCTACATGAAGAATAAAAGATTAATTCAACATTCAGGAAAAAAAATCTTATTTGCTTCCTTCATGAAGATTACATGGGAAAATGAATACCGTTCTCATGTCTGAATGCTAAATATGACGCTTCAGCCAATTAGCTTAGCATAAAGACACAGGGAAACCAATAAAGTGCCCGCGCTTTCCTAACCGTTTCCTGTGACGGCTTCTCAGATGGTTCTGTGAAACAAAACCATCTGTGTCAGCTTACTACAATACAGCAGACCTTTTCTGTCCCTTTGATACATACAGGAGGTTGTTAGGCTTGACGTTGTGGTAGAGAAGCAGTGATGAATTCATAGTTTAATATTGCTCTATGATGGAGCCAGATTTGCTTTCATTAAAAAAATTATGCATGTTTCAGCAGCTGGCTTTGCAGCCCAAGTGTTGAATATCAAAATATTAGTTAGTTAAACGACTTACTTCAGGTTAAAAGGTCTGTTGTGTCTCGACAGGAAAGAGCTCCACCAAGTACGCCCAGATCGACATCACCGCCACGGAGACAGCTCACAAAGTCGGCACCCAGCATGCCCTCGGTCGGCAGGAGGGCCTGCACACTCTGGAGCTGAGAAGAAAGGGGACGCTACACTGATTTCTTATCACTAAACTGTAGATCTCTGCAGCATGTAAACTACGTCAAACTGTAAAGTTAGAAGGAAACAGCTCTCTGAAGGAGTTTTAAGTGACTTCAGCCAGTCTACACACACAATCCCAGAACATGTTGTCTACCCAATGTCCATTTCAGACTTGCTTTTGTAATCACAAAGCCACTTGAAAATGGAGCTTCCTCAAAGGTTTTACACAGGATCAGGAGCAACATTTCAGACTTGGTCATCTCATTAAATAGCATTATGTCAGTGCCGGAGCCTCAGGCTAACTTGGAGGAAGATGTGCCAGTCCTGAGCTGAGTCACTGGCCCCGATAAACCCCCAGAGCAGAGGCATTTTACAGCCCACTCAGACCATCCCTAATAATTAATGCTGTTTTTGTCCTTGTTTGGGAGAACAGGAAGCAGTCATATTGTTTATTCTCACAAGGAGTTTGCACATTTATTTTTCAGCGAAAACCACATCAGTAATTCCACATGTAGTTGCACAAAACTCACTTTTTAGAATATTCATATTTGGGGAACTTCCTATCCAGTCTTACTCAGAATGCTGCGAATTTAAGGCTCAATGTTCAAATTGTACAAATACAAACAGTTTAATCAGTGCTTCTGCATAATACTTCCACATTGTGCACGGTGACTTTTCGCCTGGGTGTCACTAATGGTTTGGTGTTTATCATGTGAACAGAATCTCAATGCTGCTATTGTTTTTTGCTTTACGGTTAAATAGGATTTACTCTGGAAAGTCCTCGGAAATAATGCAACAATCACTCTGCAACAACAAATGTATCCCAGAACTGACTGCCTGCACTCATTGCCATAGTTTGTCAAAATTATGAATTTTAACAGAAGTTTGAAGTTTTCTTTTTTACTCACTGAAGTGGTTAAAATCTGTTTATTATTGTGCGTGTGCACATAAGCATTTTTACTAAAACTGCAATTTTGAAAAATAGTTTTTAGTATACCTTTTGTAGAGCTATTTAAGGAGCCCGTTTTAGTTAATATATTGTTTTAATCTCATACTTTACTAATAACACTTTTGATATCTGAAAATACATTATATCCTTTCCATTTAGATGATGGGGATTGTTATAAAATATACATGTAAAGACTATGTATGTACAGGAAAGATGTATGGAAAGAATTAACGGACAGTGCCCACTTCCTAAGGCGCTAAGTTTTCTTCTTGTGATACTAGTTTCTTGTAAATTATTTATAACTACTGTTTTGATGTGCATGTTTAGTTTTAGAGCTGCAGTAGATCATGTATAGGACTCCCCCCCCACCCTCACCCATGTACAGTTGTAAACCAGTTTGGTTTAATATAACATAAAGCAACCTTACAATTGTTTTGTTTCTTTTCATTTACCACTAAGCATTTTAATGTAGACTGGTGTACGGTGTGAAGGAAATTAGCACTGATCACATTATCAAAATATATAAAACATTTTGAACCTTTGACCTACGGTATTATAGATTTATATAGTGTAAAAAAATGATGACAGTTATAGCATGTTATGAGAAAATGCTGGAACAAATGCTATAAAGTCATAGTGTAGTATGATGATGCCATAAGAAATATAACAGGTCATAGTATCTTATACCATAAAAATATAGTATGCCATAAAAATTTTAAACAAAAGTCCAGCTCTTTTATTTTCATCTTTAATTTTACTCTGAGCTACAGCAACTCAATTTCCCTGAGGGGATCAATAAAGTATTCTGATGCCATAAGAAATATAAAAAGTCAAAGCTTGCCATAAGAAATATAACAAGTCATTAGTGTGTCCTAAAAATATTTAAAACTCTTTTCTTATTTTCACTTTTAATAACAATAATTTAATAATTTACTTGAATAACAATTCATAGTGTGTCATAAAAATATTTTAAACAAAAGTCTAGCTCTTTTCTTATTTTCAGTTTTAATTTGACTCTGAGCAACTGAACTATTTCCCTGAGGGTATCAAAGTATTCTGATGCCATAAGAAATAAAGTTGAGATATACCATAAAAACTCATCATAAAAGTCAAAAGCAAAGTATGCCATGAAAAAAAGTCACAAAAAAAACGTCAATGTTGAAAAACTCATTAAAAAGTCATTGTATAGTATGTCAAAAAAAGGCATAGAATATGTTGAATGAATGCACATAAACATAGTATAGAATGTCAAAAACTCGTAAAAAGTCATAATATAGTATGTCAAAAAAGGCACTAAAATGTCATAAGAAAAAAATTAATTGTATAGTTTTCAATTCAATTTTATTTATAGTATCAATTCATAACAAGAGTTATCTCGAGACACTTTACAGATAGAGCAGGTCTAGAACACACTCCATAATTTACAAGGACCCAACAGCTTTAGTAGTTTCCTAGTATGTCAAAAAAATGCATTATCCTGCTGGAAGTAGCCATCAGAGGATGGGTACATGGTGGCCATAAAGGGATGGACATGGTCAGAAACAATGCTCAGGTAGGCCGGGGCATTTAAACAATGCCCAATTGGCACTAAGGGGCCTAAAGTGTGCCAAGAAAACATCCCCCACACCATTACACCACCACCACCAGCCTGCACAGTGGTAACAAGGCATGATAGATCCATGTTCTCATTCTGTTTACGCCAAATTCTGAATGTCTTAACAGAAATTGAGACTCATCAGACCAGGCAACATTTTTCCAGTCTTCAACTATCCAATTTTGGTGAGCTCTTGCCAATTGTAGCCTCTTTTTTCCTATTTGTAGTGGAGATGAGTGGTACCTGGTGGGGTCTTCTGCTGCGTGTTGTGGCTTCACAAATGCTTTGCTGCATACCTCGGTTGTAATGAGTGTTTATTTCAGTCAAACTTATTCTTCTATCAGCTAGAATCAGTCGGCCCATTCTCCTCTGACCTCTAGCATCAACAAGGCATTTTTGCCCACAGGACTGCCGCATACTGGATGTTTTTCCCTTTTCACACCATTCTTTGTAAACCCTAGAAATTGTTGTGCGTGAAAATCCCAGTAACTGAGCAGATTGTGAAATACTCAGACCGGCCCGTCTGGCACCAACAACCATGCCACGCTCAAAATTGCTTAAATCACCTTTCTTTCCCATTCTGACATTCAGTTTGGAGTTCAGGAGATTGTCTTGACCAGGACCGCACCCCTAAATGCATTGAAGCAACTGCCATGTGATTGGTTGATTAGATAATTGCAATAATGAGAAATTGAACAGGTGTTCCTAATAATCCTTTAGATGAGAGTATACTGTATATAGTAGTATAGTATGCCATAAGAAACTACAAAGTATAGTATGTCAAAAATCTTAAAAAAACTCATAAAAAAATGTCAACAGTCATATAAATCTCCTTTTACATCTACTTAAGTTAATTAAGCTGCAAACGTGCAACAGACGGCACATGAAGATAGGCGAGGACAACCTTCGAGATACAAGTCTCTGCTTTGCTGTGGACGTGGCCCACAGAATGCTTTATCTTACTCCATGTGACACACTGGAAGAAAATGCCGGAAGATACAGCCCGTGTGCTGTTTTTTTGTATTTTATTGTAAGATTGTAACATATTTGCAAAGGATCTGGGAGCCCCAGCTTGGCAGTGTGAAAGCTTTTGAAGAGAAACACAGTGCACACTATTTTCACAGTGTGATACAGATCAGGCTGAAGAAGGTCCAAATTAAAAGCTTTCACACATATTATTCCACATATTTTCAAGATGCCAGCTATCAAGAGCGAACCTGATTTGCAGAAAGTTGTCACACATTGTTATGACTGCGGTCATAGGTTTTCTTCAGCCTACTGTGTGTGTGTGTGTGTGTGTGTGTGTGTGAGTGTGTGCCTTGTTTTTTTATATCTTGTTTTCAATACATGCAAATGAGTGTGTGCCATAGCCATGAGAGGATTGGTGGAAAGCTTTCATGCCCGAATAAGGAGCCAAGATGGCGGCCAGTCTGAGGGCAGCAGGCCTTCCTGAGCCTCCTCATCCTCCTCATCTCCCAACTGGCCACACTTCTCTTTTGTTCAACCTTGTTTTAGATTAGGTACCGTTTCTTTTGAGTAGTAAGGGTGGACAGCCAGGTTTTCCCCTGGTTTAATTAATTAGGGAGGAAAGTCTTTTTTCATTCTTTCTGCCATTTCGGTTCGTTAGGTCAGTTTCTTATCTCCTAGACAGAATCATTTGTTTGTTGGTTATTTTGGTTTTAGCCCCCCGAAGCCTTGTATAAATTATCTATATGTTTATCTATATATTTACATTCAGGTAAAATAATTAAGTTTTTCTGACATTCAAACAAATAATTGTTTGTGGTAACTTGGGAGACGGGGAAGATGGGGCCTTTTCATATTGTGTCCTAGGCCCCCCCTAGACTGGGGCGGAACATGAATTGGGGGCTTGTTCCTTCCTGTTGTTCCTGTTCTTCCTGTCGCGCTACGTTTCCGGGTAGGTTCGGTGGATGATTTTTTGGTTGTTTTTTTTTGGTATGTGGGGGGGAACTATGGAGTTTTCACTGAATGATTTTGTGGCTGGTCTTTCTTTGGCTAGAATTGAGAAATGCAAAACAAACATACCTGTTGATGGTGGCAAATTGTAAGGGGGTGCAGGTGCCCTACAGTGCCAATAGGGTGGAGCTCAAACAGTTGCTGTGTGCAGAATTGGTGGAGCAGGTCATCCTACTGAACCAGCTGCTGATGCTGCTGGCAAGCTCGCTGCTGCTGTGGAACTTGAGCCGGTCACGGATCCTCTCATGTGTAACATGACCACAGAGGATCTCCAAATAAAGGAAGTAGAGACCAAAAACAGACAGCTAGAGGTGCGAGGCATGAATCTGCGCATCAGGGCTTTCGAACTGGAGCCCCCTCGATGTCTCCTCTGTTTCTGCTCCGGCTTTTGACATTAGTAAGCACTATGGACATGAACTTCACTGACCTCGAACAAAACCACAGGCTAGAGAAGCGATTCTTGGAAACTCATTTACTCATTATATTTGGCCAGTAAGAGCAGAGGGATAAAGCAGAATTGGCTGTCTCTGTGGTCAAATATTAATTTGCATAAATTAATGTTAATGCCGAGAAAATTGTGGCGTGACAGTAATTAACAATGCAAATCCACAGACAGCTTGTATGTAGTGCTTGTATTGCAGTACCTGTTTTTTATGCAAGAAACAGCAGTTAAGTTTTAGTGGGAAGAGTTTTAATCTCCCCAACCAACAGTGAATACAACACCGGTCTTGTTACATTACATCACATGTCATTTAGCTGACGCTTTTATCTAAACAGATATACAATTGCTATATATCAGAGTGTCTTGCTCAGGGTGCGCGCACGATCACGTAAAGCTTGTATCATGTGGACACACCGACCGTTTTGTTGTCATTACTTAGAGTTCGTCATGGGGGGCGACAGAAACTACGCACTGTAGCTTTAAATTGAAATATAAGTCTACAGATTTGACTTGGGGTTCGCTTTGACAAGTATGTGTATGTATATATATATATACACATACACACACACACAAGCTTCTGTTGTTTACAGATTTGCGGGTACATTGGGTTCAAAAAAACAAACTGTAGAATTAGCTTTTACGATCCGAGGACATTCAGTTCTCTTCTTTGTACTGGTTCAATTATCGAAAATGTCCTTCTCCCCTTCGCCTCGAATAAAATGACATCTTCTGAACAAGGAATTGGTGCTTGCAAATCAAACTGTCTGATTTCAATCTTATACTTGTCAGAAAACAAATTCAAATAACTCAATCTGTTTTGTTATTCATGCAAGGTAATTTCCCCCTCTGCTTTATGGTACTTCATCACTGATCCCTGACTAAATTTCATTAAATATGCAGGAACCACGCAAAATTATTTTTCAACTTTCCAGACACCACTTTGAGTCTGGAAAGAAAATACCTGCCAAAAAGTGCATTAATAATTCCAAGAGAACATTAAATACACTGTTTGTTCAGTGTGTAGCATCTGATGTCCAATGGCTGTAACTTCACCATTTACTTGACTCCTGCAGTAACCCTGTCTCTTACTTACAGGTCATTAAGACAACATAAGGTTTTTATGGGATAAAGGGGAGCACCTTAAGCCACACTCCAGTCTATAGGCACAATTTACAATAACAATTCCCTTAAACTCAAGTAGAGGAAAAACAAAGTTAGTCAGTTTGACACAATATCCATGGTTTATATACTTGTATAGGCCCATAAAGCCTTAAGCTATATTGCCAACTCTGACTGCAACAAAGCTATTCCATCAGTAAAATCTGCAATGGAAACATAAAATAAATACCTAATGTCATTGCATGCTCACAATTTCTTTTAAATAATCAGTCTCAAACTGCAGCAAAGATGGTGGCTTACCTTGTGCAAATCCATTACACAAAATATCAATTGTCAGACAACTTGAACATAATTCACTGAACTAAATCAATATCCATTCTTGAATGTTTATACATTCAACTTTCCACCTCGGCATCATGTGCTGTGTTGACCTAGACGGTTAATTTAATTCATCCAACATGTAATCACAAAAAAAAAAAATCATTTTCCACTGACTATCGATCTGCCAACTGTCCTTACTTCATAATGTTGTTATTCATGCCACTATTTTCATCATGTTTCAATCAATTCTCATTCTGTGTGGTGCACAGCAATGGATTAGATTACTCCAGCACATGTTCTCCAGGTAGTGTCTGGCAGAGCAACAGAGAGCATAAAGGACACGGAAATGAGAAATGAGAATTTGTAGGATCTTTACTTGTCTTAAAAAACAAACAAAAAAAAAACACTATACCTGGGGTATTCAGTACAAATTTAAAGAGGTTAAACATAACTCTCACAGTGGACATGCACCTACAATGATAATTTCAGACCCCTTCATGATGTCTAAGTCTACTTTGGTTGGAGTAGGGACAACAGGTTTGAAACGGTGTGTTCATGCTGCTGTCTCTCTGACATCTCTCTTACGCTGCTGTTCTCTAGCGAACGGTCTATGCATGGTAAACAATTGATTGGATGGACTAGACTGAGTGAAGCTATTGCTGTATTAACTGGATTAGCTGTGACCGTCAGAAGAAAGCCTAGCTCTCTAAAGTTTATCTCTTCTCATTCGTTTATCAGAAATTGGTCACAGATCCGGATAGAACCATCACTCGGTCCAGGTCTGGACAGCGGTCCCCCATTCAGTGATGCCGGCACTAAACTAATAATGACATCAGATATCAGTCTCAAAAGGCGAGACTGGCTCATGAGTGGAATCATATTGAATAAGCATGTAATGTCACAAGTGTTGAGTATGGCTTCGCTAAGTGTTGAACAACGGTCTCTTAACTTGTGCACTGATGCTTGAACCTACAACCTCATGGCTTCTAAGTAAATGTTATGCTTCCCTAAATAGCTGCTGAGCGCTTTTTCTGTCTGAAGTGATTTGTTGAAAATGATCAAAGCCTGCAGGGTTTAGCAGCATTTCCAAACGGCAACCCAATAAACTCCAGTGCTGACCTTTTTTGCTCTGGTCATTGGGCCCTGGTCATTGGCCTCGTTCGGACCAACTCAATTAAGATCCCTAATGTCTCACACAAACACACAAAGAGCCTCTTGCATTCAGTGCCCACAAGGCATCTCAAGAGGAAACGCCTTAATCTTGTTTTTCTATCCCCCTGTGCAGCTTTTATTCTCTTTGGGCTACAGCTGTTCGGTTGCCTAATGCTTTTGCCTTTATTTCTTTTTTTTTTACATTTAGAAATGTGTTCATATGCTGATTATAGTCTATTATAATTTGCCAATTACGTTGCAGTTGGTGGTTAATGGACAGTAAAGGATACAAACATCATTATTATCTCCACACAAACTCACTGTTGAATACGGTGGAGATTGAAAGCACACACACACACACACACACACACACACACACACACACACACACACACACACACACACACACACACATTAGTTCTCCAAAAAAAATTATATAAATATAAATAAATGGGTCTATAAATCTTGATAAAAGATTTGGTTCATTTCAGTTTAAAGTAAAAGACAACTAACTGCCCTCCTCAGTCTACACAGACAGGCAAAATATTAGAAAGTTGAAAAAGGAGACAGGAACAATATTTGGGAAGATTTTCTGCAGCTAAATGTTCTTTTTTTGGTCCGAATAATACCACAACACAAACGGACATTTGGAAGTGATCACTGCAGCCAACCAATCTGCTCTCTCATTTCTCAATCCCTCATCGGTTAAACTGCTCCAGGATGTGCTCCTAATCTGAAGTTATGATTCACTCACTTTCTTAGGGCGAGATGATCATGGTGTAAAAATATTGATTTAGCTCAAACGAGTTACATATTGAGCTTTTAAAATTCATCATATCGCTGCAAGAACGATGTGAAATGGACCAACAGCTGCGCATTTCATAATGTGTAAGACATAAGGGAATATTTTAGTAAAAGCGCTTAGTTTCGGAGCGGCTTCTAGCTCACCCAGTGACAGCGGGCGAGCCCTCTGCAGCGGCCCAGGGTTTGAGTTCGACCTGTGGCCCCTTTGCTGTGTGTTCTCCCCCATCTCTTTCCCACCTTTGCTGCTATAGTCAGCCTTGTTTGGGTGTGAGTTATGTAATGCACCAAATGGGGGATCTGTTTTGTATCTGTATAACAATGAATGTCCATCCAAACTCAAACACTTCAGCTTGATCATTTGATGCTCATCTGCTGTGGAAAACAGAAAGTGTCAAGTGGCTCAGGGAACAAGTGCAACAACAATGATCAACTTAGTGACATCATTACCTCGGCACTAAAGCACAGCTTTAGTTTTTTCCATCTTTGGCTCATCTATAGCACTATTGATTTCCATATGTCCTTTGTTTAGACAAAAGAGAGCGCTAATGGATAAACATGACGATCCTGCTCCTATTACCTTTCTATATTTTACCACTGCCGCATCTCACCTAACCTCACGTAAACCTCGCCTTGCTGTTTTTGTCTTGATGCTATCCTCTGTTAACTCTGCTGTCTGTGTTTCACAGGCTGACAAAGATGCATGAGAAAAGCAGCTTTAAAACGCTGTGAGAGGGCTGTGAGACACAGCGTGACTCAACACAGCACGATACAAATGATCCTTCAAATGACTTGCTGATTTTTGGGAAATAAGTTATCACTTTTTCATAAGAGTTACGTGGTGAAGCCTGAAGACAAATCAGAAAAGTGATGATGATTTTTAGTGACATCTGATTCCTTGCTTTTTCAGGCCTGTGGCTTTCCTACAGGAGGTGTTGAATGCTATTTTAATAGTAATACAATTATGTCAAAATGTTTTGATACAGGAATTAGCAGTTAAACAAAAAGGGTTGAAAGCTTGATGAACATTTAAGCAAAACATTTTCCTTGGCTTTTTCTAGTTCCTACTTGGACTTTGAAGACTGCAGATGTTCCTGTATAGCATACAAATGTGATAGTGTCACATTCTGCATTACATTGTGCACAAAAGGCACTTTTTCACAGGAAATTATGGTCAGTTTTCACTTAAGTGCTACAAATTAACATGGTAACAATAGTATTATTATATTATTCTAAATAATATGTCTTCTTTATCACATCTGAAGGGAATTCAGATGTGAAATCTTGTGCTCTGTAGTGGGCATGTGGCACTCAGCACACCCTAAAGCAAGACCCTGACATCCTGAAATGAGGAGGCCAGATCATCATCCATAGATGCAATGAGCTGAGAGAGGGTGAGAGAGGGTGAGATACAGTTCTGGAGCAGAGGCCTTGGGGCTGTGTAACATTAAATCTGATACATACTGACCGAGCGTTACGAGAACAGACAAACATATGTTTAGGGAGACTGGGTGGACTTTAACGCTATGGTTAAAAACTGTTGGTAGTTTCTGCATTATATTCTTCCTATTCTGCTTCATCCCCCCAGCAGTCTATAAGCTTTCTCTGTGCATGGCTGATTATTACCTGGTATCATTATAGAGTTACCAAAGATAGTAATTTAATAAATACTACTCTAAAGCGTGTGTGAGGGGGTTCAAAGTTGAGAAAATCATCTACCTTTGTCATAGGACTTCTTCAGGCATTTTCAGCTGCCCTGTTGGGCTTCTCAGTGAACTGAAAGGGATCCCGGCACATCTGTGCGGACCAGAAAACATGGCCTTTGATTAGCTCTTCAGGGCAGAATCAGTTAAAAACTCATCACACCCCGAAAGACTTGGAGATGAGTCACAAGGTTTCAGTGGTGTGGGTTGTGAAAATAGATAACCATGGCTCAGCAACATGTTGCTCAGATTATGTCTGTGTAGTCAATGTCTGGGACATGTGTGCAGATACTGTTAAACTCCTGTACAAATGTTACAAGGATGCCACTTATCTAGGAGGGAAAGCTCTTTTGTCAGTCCGTTTGCACTTTTGTCTGTTTAATATGAACACACGAGACAGGTTCACTCATCTCATTTGGTAGCTGCTCTCTTGACTTTTGGGAAATATACTAAATGGCTTTCTTGTCTTGTCAGTAGATGAGAAGGTATGACTAAGGTATGAAAGTTAAGCAGAGGTAATTTTACTACGCTGCAATACACCCAGAGCGAAACATCTGTACTTTATTTTTGCTACATTTTGTGCTCCTTTGATAATCAAACACTTGGAGGAAATGACTGGGCAATGGCATACAGTACATGCAGTTAGAGATATAGCAAAAACACTATTGAGTACTTAAGGTAAAGCCTTTTTCCTCAGTCACTTTGGTTCTACTTCTGTAATTAATTCAAACATAGATGCATTACAAAGTGCCAGAATTAGAAATAAGGGACAAGATAATGGAGTGGAAAGTAGATAAAACATTTTCTTTTAATTTATTGGTTCCTTTTATGTATTCTGAAGCCTAGAGCAAAATAGAAAAAACTGAAATAAATCAGCTGAAAAGAAGATACCTTCTCATTCAATGTGTTTCCTTTATTTTCAATGACAGTACATTGTAGATTATCACTGAAGGCATCAAAACTATGAATGAACACGTGGCCACTCGTTTCTCTTTACTTAGCTGATTGGTTCTTGCCATAATATGAATTCTAACAGTTGTCCAATAGGGCCGTCGGCTGTGTATCAACCTGACTTCTGCAACAACACAACTGATGGTCCCAACTCAATTAATAAGGCAAGAAATTCCATTAATTAACACCTGTAAAGTGAAAAATCATTTCAGGTGACTACCTCATGAAGCTCATTGAGAGAACACCAAGGGTTTGCAGCACTACCAAACAAGCAAAGGGGGGTACTTTGAAGAAACTATAAGACATGTTTTCAGTTATTTCACACTTTTTTGTTAAGTACATAATTCCACGTTCATCATAGTTTTGATGCCTTCAGTGAGAATTTACAGTGGAAATAGTCATGACAATAAAGGAAACGCATTGAATGAGAAGGTGGTTCCAAACGTTTGGCCTGTACTGTGTGCGTGTCTGTGTGTGCATATATATATTTATTAATTGTCACACACTCATCGGGCATTATTTTATGACTAGCATCAGGAGCTCAGTGCTGCTTTTATTGAAATGGCAATTTATTCAAAGTTGAAGTGTTTTAAAAGCCACTTTAATCTCTCGTCTATTCTCTTCACTGGCACACAAGAGCGGACGAGTGGGAGTTGTCACAGCATGCCACCTCAAACAAACAGATTCGAATTATGGACCTACGCAACGAGATGGCACCTCTGATAGTTTTTAATAAACGCTCTCATGTCTAATGGTACAATTATATTTTAATACAGGGTTTCACAAAAGGATATTGACATGGCATGTTGATAAAGGATAAGGGGTCTTCACTTACAGCAGCCATATTGACGAGGTGCGATAGTAAAAAAAAAAGACTGTATATATATTCCACATTGATTAGCTTTGACTCCAGACCCACAAAACTGTTGATCCATGAGAGATAGTTAATTTCTTATAAAATAAAACTGTAATGAGCATCTATGGATAGCAGCATCGATTGGTATGTCACCATGCCTCCACAACTGATGTCATTTTTTATAATGACAGCATTGCAAAGCTTACACATTAGGGTGGTATTCAAGTGTTTTTTTTTCTTTATTCCAACCTGTGATATGTCATCGTTACCAAAGTGTACTATTAGCTTTTTTTTCAAATTCAATACCATATCAATGCCTTTGAGGACGTGGCTAGGTTAGCTTAGCATAAAGACTGGAAGCAATTGGAAATGTAAGCTCTCAGGGTTTAAAAAAAAAAAAAAATACTACCAGCATCTCTTAAACTCTTTAAGTAACAGGTGCCATGGGCAAGCTAGAGATCACTACTGCTTTAAATATTTCTTGTGGGAATAAAGCAGCTCCAATTAAATAAACATGCTTTTCTAAAAAAGACCAAACGCGACAATTAGGACGCTCGGTCAGATTAAGATGCTTTGATTTTTGGTTTGGTTACACTCTCCTGGGAAATAACCTGACCTATGAAAAAATGTCACCTCAAAGAAAGAAAAATACAAAGAGAGCAAAGGAAAGGCAAAGTCATTAAAAAGCAATTGCCAGACTTAGCAGTGTAATTAAGACACTAGGCTCTAGGACAACACGAGTCACTTGCTGCAATGATAAAATGATACAGAGACCACCCTATTATAATTGCTTTGGTGGCTGTTTTCCAATCTGCTCATAAAGTGGGAATCAGATAACCGCAGGCTTCCTGGCTGTCCTGACAGAGGCTTGATAATGGATTGAAGAGGGGGACAGAATCAATACGGCTGTCCCCACTCTGGGCCAGGAAACCATCACTGGAGAACACACTGTAAAGTACAAGGGATGACCTGATGTGCACAGGCCTGTCAGTAACCTTACTGCTTTCAGATTCAAGCAATCTATCAATAGCAATCAGGAGCCATTACTAAAAGTGTGCAGTAATTATTCTTGTAAAATCTTACGATCCGGGCTTGTATCAACGATCTGCACTACTTTGTAACTGGAGACCAAAGTCCTTGAATAGATTTGTAGACATTGTACATGTTCTGGCTCATTGTTCAATATTGCATTATTTCAGCATCTATTGCAAGCATGCTTCTGTTCAGAAGGCAATTTCAAACATTTGAAAGATTCTGGAATATGTCTTACTTTTGAAAGGAGGGCAATATTGTATAGAAAGTTTTTTTTTCATATTTTCATTTCCAAGGACAAAATGTTAAAATCGCTAAATAAATAATAGGGATAACAAGTAAAATTTTCTGTATAAACCAAAAGCACAAAAAACTTACAGCCACAAGGCTTACAACATTTAAATGCAAAAACATAGAAAAGGGTTGTTTCTGGAATTTTTACTGTCTGCATGACCGTTATAAATTAAAATACTGAATAAATTGTCGTGCAGAGAGCACGGATGTACTGGATGTACTGTCTGATCTGATGTCTGTTTATTGACTAAATAAGTAGGTAGGTCATCATTAGGTAGACATGCTGAGTCAGTGTTCAATAAGTATATGTAAATGGATGTTCTTATATAGCGCTTTTTTTAGTCTAATGACTACTCAAAGCTCTTTTACGTAGTACAGGAACCATTCACACACATTCATACACTGTGGCCAAGGCTGCCGTACAAGGGGCCACCTGCTCATCAGATAAACACTCACACACATTTCCACCCTGATGGCGCAGCATTGGGGGCAACTCGGGGTTTGTGTCAAAGTGTCTTGCCCAAGGACACTTTGACATGGGACTGCAGGGCCAGGGATTGAACCACCAACGCGACCGCTATACCACTGAGCCACAGTCGCCCATAAGTGAGAGATGTGTTGCTGTTCACCAACTGTTTCTTTTAACAACACATTTTTTGACCTAATTATCAGGTAATACCTGATCAGGTAGAACCTGATAATTAGGGTGAATATGGGCGAAGTCTGACTTTAATTTTAAAATCATGTTAGATTTAGACAACATTTTAGACAATAAAAGAAAAACTATATTCTCTGGTTGGTTGGTAAATTTATTCAACCACAAAAATTGTTTTCAACACTTTTGAACACAATGGGAAAAGCCCTCCAACACTGATCATCAAAAGACAACTATAGGTTGCAAATTATGTATCCTTTGCTTGCCCTTTGTTTAGCTGGCAGTGATAACCCTGAAACAGCAGGAGAGCTTTCAAGGCGACAAAGCGCCTGGCAGTTGGAAGGAGCATCGGGGGAAAGGCGCAGATGCAGCAACTCTTCAAAGAGTAACCTTCAACCCTCTTTTAACCCAACTTCTCTCTCAAGAGTCCTCGAGGCAAACAAAGGCAGCAAGACGGGACACATCAAGGAAAACAATGACTATGCTTTGGCTCTGAAGGATTTGGTTATGCTTTGGGATTTTTGATGCTGAAGCTGAAGGAATCGGATTGTAGTGCTGTTTGAAAAAGAGGAAGATTTGGGTTTTGTGTTTGTAGTTTTGGACAATTTATGCAATCAACATCGAGAGAAAATTTCAATTTAAAAATTAAATTCACATTCAAACAAGCAATGGCTTTCTTCAAAAGATAAGGCCCGTAATGAGAGCTAATCAGCACATATCTGTGTTAATCAACTACCAGAACCTGTGTGTGTGTGTGTGTGTGTGTGTGTGTGTGTGTGTGTGTGTGTGTGTGTGTGAAGAAAGAGAGAGAGTGAGAGACATGGTGTTGTCTCTGGTCATATGATCGTTAACAAATTTAACATTAAGCAGAGGTGTTCATTTCCATACAGGTTCAGTGGCTTGACAGTTACCCTTGAAGTAGCAGATTTGATTCGCGGGGGTATTAGGAAGACGGTAATGTTATTAGTTAGCAGTAGACTTAATTAACTTGACCCAGGGTGAGTCTGATGAAAACTGCTGTGTCTGCCCGGTTCAGCTCTGAGATGTTCGCATTGCAGAGCGCTGTGAAGGAATAATCTCCGAGAGTACGATATGTTCTGACTCTTGTTAGAAGTGGTGAATGTAGGCTACAGCTCACAGCAACTTATTACTATAAAGTGGGCTTCTGGCTTTTGTTTGATATTTAATGTTGGCAAATGGCTTTTTATTGAGTTTCCTCTTAGCGGAAAAAATACGCCAAAGCGCAGCGCCTTTTTTCGTCAACCTTATTCCACACAACAGTCGCGATGTTCCTTTCAGCTATCTGCTCGTGCTTCAGGAAAGTGAAGAAAAGTAAGTTTGGTATATCCAGCAATCATGTAGCCTACGTTGGAAATAGAAAAAGAGTCAAAGCCCCCCCCCCCCGCTGTTGTAAAGCATAGTGCATGTGGCGTGCAGGTTACCTTCCTACTAAACACACCCCCAGAGTCTGGTAGCCTGCCTATAGGTGGCACCATGCTCTGTCTGCCTGCTGGCTGTAGCTGGTTGGGCTTTGCATGTGTAGAATTCAGAAACATCCTTAAATTCGGGAATTGTCGTTTATTCAAAGACAGTCCAAAGTAGTAATACTTTGCACCTTCTTGTGGGTCTGGGGTGTATTTCACATTTTAGCTGCCAAAGCTCCGCTGCTTTCTTCGACCCTCTCTGGCTCTGGTCCTGCGTTGTGCTCTCTCAGTGTGCAGTGTGAGAGGGAGGGTGGCCAGCGGCAAAAGCAAATTGTTTTACCAATATATATTTAACGATATCTTTTGCATTTCTAATCCAAACAACGTCAAACTTGGCACTGCACTTACTCGTGATTAATTGATATGCAAAACACACACAGCCTGGCAGACATTCCTGCAATTTATAGATAGTGTACACAATGAGTTCAATATATCATTAAAAAGAAACTCCAAGCCTGTAGCATTGGTAAGCTTATTGTAGGAGTATAGCTTATAAAAGAAGGGAAACATTCTGGAAACTATTGTGGCCACTTGTAAACATCGTCCAAAAACTTCTGATGGTTTTAATCTTTCGAGAAAGATAGAGGCAACCCCATCCAAAGCCACCAAAGAGCAGACAGAGACTTGTCCCTTCTGCAAGAGAGCAAGGAAAGCTTTTGACTGTAGATCCTCAGGCTTAATGGTATGACTTATCTTTGCTCAGACATGGTTTAGCACTTAAGTTTAACTGTTGTTTGTACCAGGGAGGGTTTAGAGAATCATAAAAGGAAAAAGCACATGGACTTCAAACTATAACTCTCAGAGGCTAAAGCAGCTAAAAACTGAATTTGAGGTTTTGGAAGGCTATTGGTTTTGATAGAGTTGGGTGTTTTTGACACAAGAACATTGTTAAAGACAAATAGTTTGAGAAATACTCGGAGCTGAGTGCTTAGTTAAATTTATTGACATGGTGTAATAGTTATAGTCCTGGTATATAAAGGTGCAATATGTAATACTCATTGCTAGTGTTTAAAATAGTTACTGCAGTACAAATTTTAAATACTGGAGAGAGTCGTCTCCCTCGGCCCCTCCTCCTCAACAATGTTGCTAGACGCTTGTCTCACATAGCCAGTTGTAACTTCACAGCACAGCGGAGTAGCTAACGTCACTAACCCAACTCCACCCACTGACAGACACACCTTTTCGGCTTAGAATTAGCTAATGCTACTGTAGGAACCGCTAAAAACACCACAACCTCGCCGTTCTCTCCACCCGACTGAACACACTACATTGGCTTAGAATTATAGCAACAATTGCTAAACACAACAAACTCACGGTACTCTCTTCCCAATTTACAGCCCCACTTGGCTACAGCTGCTGAACAGGCTACATGTTGTACCCGCTTGTCTGGTCCTCCGGGACCGTTAGCAGTTAACGCGAGGTGGCATTAGCCAGGACCAGTCGGAATCACTTTACTGGCTGTGTCTCAATTGTTTTTGCGAGTAACCAACTCGGGTACTCTATTTAATTCAATGTGAGTATACAAATGTTGAAATGACATAAAATACCCGTCCCTTGTAGCTGTGACAAATTAGCCTAAAGCTAACGCTTACCTGTTCAGGAGGAAATTAGCCAACTCTGCGTCCTTGGGCTCTAAACTGTCTCCATCTTTCAAATACAGCTCCAATATTTACCCCGGTTTGTTGCGTCATTGGTCACGCAACTGTTAGAAACATGCAATTTTTTTATGTTGGTAGTATAGACTGTATATATATTGAATATTAACGGTCTATGGTTGGTAGTCTATCTCCGTTGTTCCCGTTTGTCTGTTCACTGCTTTCATGGCTGTACTAACGTTACAGCAGTAGCGCGCTGGCTTTACGTTTTTACAGGTATATATCTGGCCACCAGGCCTAGCTGTCAATCTGGGAAGTTGATGCCAAAACACAGACAGACATCCGTCAATTCAAAAGGAGAAAATACTGGCATTAGCATTACTGTCAGAAAAGATAATCTATCAACTTAGCATGTTTCCTCGTCGTACAAACTAGTTATTTCAACTGCACTACAGTGTAGCCAAATCTAAAATATTAAGGAATCACAACTTTAAAGTAGCACAGTTTTCAGCACTATGACATATAGGAGGGAACTTAAGGGGACTTAATCTTCTTCACATGAGCAGACACAGCTCTAAGTGCTCATGTTGGCGAGACATGTAATTAAATATGTTATTAAATTATGTACTTGTTTTATTTGCATCCTTGTTTGAAAACACAGCTCATCTTCCATGATATATCTGGGAGCACATGAACCGACTTGTGTGAGTTAGATAAAATGCTCCCATTTCTCCTAAAAAAAAGTAAGAACTTTAAGCGAACTGGGGCAGTGAAGTGAAATCAACAGAGGAGAAAGCTTGTGATCTGACAGTGATTCATCTTTACTAATGTCTAAAATATTTTAGCAAACCCTTCATTTCTTAGTAGAAAGTCTAAGTCAATAACCATTGAGTCATGTTTAGCTGATATTTCAAGGAGTCAACAGCTATCTTCATTTCTGAGCCTGGCCTTTCAATGGCTGACATTCATCCCGCATTTGGCTGAAGGAGAGCGAGTACTCTAACCTCTTATGCACTCCCTACCTATCCTTGTTCTCCTTATCTCTTTCAATTAAGGACTCTGCCTTTAGGGCTGCCTAGAAAATGCTCTGAGGCTTTAAAGAAACTTGGTTGAGTCACAAAGGGCACAAATTCACAATTCATGGCATTTCCGCCCACATTAAAGGGCTTCAACACACAATTACGTGTGTGGGCAAATCAAGCAGAGACAGGGACTCACAATATTACAAATGATGATATGAAAATAATGTAAAGAGGATTTATTCTTAAAACATTATTATGTTTGGTTTCACTTAAATTAAGAGAATATGAAATGTGCCTTATGATTCATAACAGGCCTAATCAACTAATATTCAACTGAGTGTGTCTCTCTTATCAGGCCTGAGGCATGTGGAATACATTTGTTATCAAGGAGCTTTCACGACAAGATGGAGATGATTCCATTTCTTACATCTTACTATGAAACAAAGCCAGGAGCCAATTAAAAAAAAAACATTCTCAAATCCAGCCTTATAAACTAAGGTCCTTTTCTTTTTCTGCAGCATGTTCTTATCTAAAATGTCAAACTGTCAATATCAAACAGATCATGCACTTCACCAACACGAGTGGAACGCTAACACAATTAACTTCACTTAATTTTCACTAAAAATTAACACATGATGACAAATATACACACAAAACAATCAGAGAGAACTATCAGATTACTTACATACAGTCAACCACTTTGGTCCAGACTGAAATATCAACTACTGGACTAATTGAAATTAAATTTTTTTAATAAACATTTATGCTTTCCAGAGGATGAATCCTATGGACTTTAGTGACCTTCTGACTATGAGGTCAGTGTTACTCCCAGTGAAATAGCTCAACATCTACTAGAGAGAATGGTGCAACAACAACCAAGGTTTTTTTGCTTTTGTTTATGTGTACAGTGCTGTGGGAAAGAAATCAAACTTGTTTGTACACTCTGCTCAATTTTTTCTGTCATGGTAGGGTCCTGTGTCTCACCTAAAATTTCACAACTGGCAAGAGAACGTTATAGGTTAACAATACATCAAGACAACGGCTAATACCACAGCCTTAGGTTCAATCAGATTCATGAGTTGGAATATTAAAGGGATATAACATCCAATTAAACGCAGCAGGTTTTTCACACACCTAAATTCACTGGGTTCAGATGTGTTTCTTCA
This sequence comes from Percina caprodes, assembly GCA_013375575.1. Taxonomy (NCBI): domain Eukaryota; kingdom Metazoa; phylum Chordata; class Actinopteri; order Perciformes; family Percidae; genus Percina; species Percina caprodes. The sequence goes on along the minus strand of JABXJD010000183.1, from coordinate 950,507 downwards.
AGAGACCCACTTCCGGGCTACTGAGCACAATAAAAAGGCTGGATTAATCAGATATTCCACTCCAACTATGGAGATACTAATAAGGAAAGGTGTTCCATTTGTGTCAGACAGTGTAATACCAGATAATAATGGCTGGTTCGTCATTGTGACAGGGACGTTTATATATATATATATATATATATATATATATATATATATATATATATACACACTACCGTTCAAAAGTTTGGGGTCACATTGAAATGTCCTTATTTTTGAAGGAAAAGCACTGTACTTTTCAATGAAGATAACTTTAAACTAGTCTTAACTTTGAAGAAATACACTCTATACATTGCTAATGTGGTAAATGACTATTCTAGCTGCAAATGTCTGGTTTTGGTGCAATATGTACATAGGTGTATAGAGGCCCATTTCCAGCAACTATCACTCCAGTGTTCTAATGGTACAATGTGTTTGCTCATTGGCTCAGAAGGCTAATTGATGATTAGAAAATCCTTGTGCAATCATGTTCACACATCTGAAAACAGTTTAGGTCGTTACAGAAGCTACAAAACTGACCTTCCTTTGAGCAGATTGAGTTTCTGGAGCATCACATTTGTGGGGTCAATTAAATGCTCAAAATGGCCAGAAAAAGAGAACTTTCATCTGAAACTCGACAGTCTATTCTTGTCCTTAGAAATGAAGGCTATTCCATGCGAGACATTGCTAAGAAATTGAAGATTTCCTACAACGGTGTGTACTACTCCCTTCAGAGGACAGCACAAACAGGCTCTAACCAGAGTAGAAAAAGAAGTGGGAGGCCGCGTTGCACAACTGAGCAAGAAGATAAGTACATTAGAGTCTCTAGTTTGAGAAACAGACGCCTCACAGGTCCCCAACTGGCATCTTCATTAAATAGTACCTGCAAAACACCAGTGTCAACATGTACAGTGAAGAGGCGGCTGCGGGATTCTGGGCTTCAGGGCAGAGTGGCAAAGAAAAAGCCATATCTGAGACTGGCCAATAAAAGAAAAAGATTAAGATGGGCAAAAGAACACAGACATTGGACAGAGGAAGACTGGAAAAAAGTGTTGTGGACGGATGAATCCAAGTTTGAGGTGTTTGGATCACAAAGAACGTTTGTGAGACGCAGAACAAATGAAAAGATGCTGGAAGAATGCCTGACGCCATCTGATAAGCATGGTGGAGGTAATATGATGGTCTGGGGTTGCTTTGGTGCTGGTAAGGTGGGAGATTTGTACAGGGTAAAAGGGATTCTGAATAAGGAAGGCTATCACTCCATTTTGCAACGCCATGCCATACCCAGTGGACAGCGCTTGATTGGAGCCAATTTCATCCTACAACAGGACAATGACCCTAAACACACCTCCAAATTGTGCAAGAACTATTTAGAGCAGAAGCAGCGCAGTCACCAGATCTGAACCCCATTGAGCTGTTGTGGGAGCAGCTTGACCGTATGGTACGCAAGAAGTGCCCATCCAACCAATCCAACTTGTGGGAGCTGCTTCTGGAAGCGTGGGGTGCAATTTCTCCAGATTACCTCAACAAATTAACAGCTAGAATGCCAAAGGTCTGCAATGCTGTAATTGCTGATTGCAAATGGAGGATTCTTTGACGAAAGCAAAGTTTAATGTAAAAAAAATCTTATTTCAAATACAAATCATTATTTCTAACCTTGTCAATGTCTTGACTCTATTTTCTATTCATTTCACAAAGTATGGTGGTGAATAAGTGTGACTTTTCAGGAAAACACAAAATTGTTTGGGTGACCCCAAACTTTTGAACGGTAGTGTGTGTGTATATATATATATATATACACATTACATATTATGCCACAGGCAAAGTAAATCTGTTTCCAAATTGAGTGTGATACTTTTGTCAATTATGCAATCCTACAAATTATTTGATCCCTGGAGACACTCCAATCTCACTACCAGACAGTTTTCATTTTTCTTGCCAGCTCATCTTTAGTACTCGAGAATTGATTTTTCACAGGACCATCTCTTTGGTAACTAACTGCCAGTATCACGCCATAGTGATCTCCGACCACAGTCCAGTCCAATTAGACATGTCATTCCCAATCCCATGCCTCAGCGCTCATAGCAACTTGACCCACTTTTATTAACAAATAGGTAATTTCATAAAATAATTTCTGACCATATTGACAGTTACCTAGAGATCAACAGCACCCATGGAATGTCATATACTACTAATATAGAGGAGTCACTCAAAGCCTACCTCAGAGGACAGATTATTTCATATGCCACTCACAAAAAAAAAGAACAAACCAAGTGTTTAATAGAACTAACCCAGCAGATATTGGACATTAACGACAAATTAGCTCAAGATTTTACTCCTGATCTCTAACAAGAACGTTATTGTTGCAAACAGAATCTGATAACCTTTCCATAAAACAGACAGAACGGTTGCTACTTAAAACAAATTATGTACACGGCGAAAAGGCAGGAAAATGACTGTCATCAACTTAGACAGGCAGCAGCAAGTAGGGCAATTCCTGAAATCCGTGTTTCATCAGACTCTACCTGCACACATGCCCAGATCATAAATGGCCAATTTAAGGCATACTATGAGGAACTTTACACATCGCAAACCTCCGTGAGCGCAGCCGAAATCTGAACCTTTCTAGATGGCCTAGAATTACCAAAAAATAGTACAGAAGACCAAGCCTCCCTTGATGCCCCTATAACAAATGTAGAACTATCACAGTCAATGAGTTCTATGCAGAGTGGGAGATCACAGGGACCTGCAGGGTTTCCTGTAGAGTTCTACAAGTTATTCTCACACAAATTGGTACCTACTCTGTACTCTTTGTTCAAGGAAATTATCTCGACAGGGAAACTACCTACAACCATGTCTCAGGCAACAATATCAGTCCTATTGAAAAAAGAGAAAGATTCCTTGGACTGTGGATCCTATCGCCCTATTAGCCTCTTATGCTGCGATTACAAAATCCTCACTAAAGGTGCTGGCACGTCGCTTGGAAGCTGTGATACCTAATATCATTGATCCCGATCAAACAGGTTTTATACCAGGGAGGCAGTTGTTTTGTAACATACTCTACTCACTCGGCCCATCTGCTGGAGGTTCTGCTCTCCCTTGATGCGGAGAAGGCCTTCAACCGCATCAAGTGGAACTATCTGTTCATGGTATTGGATGGGTTTGGTACTTTGTTCGCTGAAGAATGTGGTGATGTTTCTCATCCTTTGACTCATAAATGTATTTTTTGGGCTCTTCAAATCAATTAAGTGACCTGTAACCCAATTAATACTGGTAAATGTTCAGTGATGCAACAGCAATCCTAATTTAATCAAGGCTGCTGCAAAAGACCATGCGTCAGGCAACTGAGTCAAAGATCTAGTCACATTAACTTTCGGAAGGATTTATTTTTATCAGAATGAGCTATTGTTGCAAGTGGAATTCAATTTGTGCAGCGACTCTGATGCCTTTCACGAATGAAGATGGGGCGCACGTCCGCCCTCACATGCATTTTTTTCTCTGCTCGCTGAAGTGATTCAAGCAAGCGGCTTACTGTGGGTGAACAGATAGAGTTGTGCAGGCATCAGAGGGATGGCACTGATTCATTATTTCATTTTCACGCAGCATCAGACATTATTTGCACAGATGTTCAGACGGTCCAGTGATGTGTGGCATTGCTGAGCCGCTTACAGCTCAATGAACTGATAAGTGCCACTATAAAGCCGTGGGCCTTGTTTGCATTACCCTCTGTTCCTGCCCACAGTGAAAGAATAATGTCATTGTATGACACTGACCACTCCCCCCCCTCGCCCCAGATCTTCAATTATTTTATGGAAAGCGTCTTGTTTCTTCTCAGAAAAATGCATCTCTCTCCCTACAGTGAGTAACTCACAGGCTTTTAAGGCGAGAAGAGTTAGAGTGTAATTTGATTGTTGCTTGAAGATCACAGCAGTGTTGTAACATGTAAGTAACATTTAAAATATATATATTTTTTTAGAAATGTATCTAAGGAGGTTATGTACTTAATGGATATAGAATGGTTTTGTAAAAGTGTGTTGTGACAAGTCTGATTTCTATGCAAAAATACATTAAATTAAATCGTCAAGAAAATAAAGAAAATAGTCTCTTTCAGGAGACAAGAAAAACTATCTTGGACTTTGAGTAAAGAGTCCCTAATCATCTTTCTGAAATCACAATACTTTGTTTTTGTGTCGACACAGAACGACTTTTAAACTACTTAAAAAAACCTCATGCTCCGAAGTGTGAAGCAGAGTAATTTAATCCAGCACAGTCATCCCCTTAACATCTATAAGTGCATTAATATTAATCTGGATGTGTTATCTACTGTGATGCTGTGGGCTGAGCAACAGCCCAGTTCACTCTAAGTGTGTCTTCATCTTTATAGTGGATCTACAGTGCCAGAATATACCCTCGGACCTAATATATTAAAAGATCTTTAATTGCAGGTAGACACACTTAAGAATGTACCGTGAAGTTCTTTTCAACTGCTACAGTATGTCTGCAACTCTTTCACTCTGTGGGCAATGATTAAAGACACCCTCCAAAAATGTCTTCATACATACACTATATAGCAGCAGCAACTGAATCAAAGTTATTCATGTATTCCAAAGCCAAATTATCCTCACGTTAAATGACTAAAGCCTGTCCTCTCATGCTACACATCAAGGGCCCTCTCTTCCCATATGCAGTTTATAATGTTAACGGCAGATTATCATTGGGTTTATGGGTCTTTTTTGTTACCAAAGCTCGGCAACTAATTAAGTTAACACTAGCTCCATGAGTTAAAAAACTTTTCCATTTGACTCTTTAATATTACTAGCTATAACACCATAAACAACTTCTTAAATATACACCTGAAGGCAAAAAGGCAACATCCTCACCAGTTACATGTGGCAAGAAAGAAAACAGTATCTTGTACTGCAGTTGCAACTCTTTTTTACAATGCACTTTCACTTTAAATGTTAAAGGAAATGGGGCTTTTCAGATGAGGACTTGCCATTGTACTTGACAAAGGTAAAGTTATACCTGTAAAGAGTTTGGCTCTGTTCGGTTACTACCAAGCTAGGTAGCTGGACATGCTCATGATCTGAAACTCAGAGCAGTGCTCCTTCAAATCAGATCCTTACAATTTTGCTCTCGTGTTTTTGAAAAGGCTGTTTGGGGACAGTTTTAGTGAATGGTAAATTATGGGTAAAACTTATCTTCCTTACGCCTCTCCGGGAACCATCACCTTATTGTGGTGGAGAGGTTTGTGTGTCACTATGAACCTGAGGGCTGTGTTGTCTGGAGCGTTGTGCTCTTGGTAAGGTCTCCCATGGCAAAGTGGTCTCAGTGGAGGGGCCAGACAAAGAATGGTTTGAAAATCCTATGATAAATCGAGGAAGAGATCGAGGGACCCTGACCGGAGGAAGCCCGGGGCCCCCGTCTGGAGCCAGGCCCAGATGGTGGGCTCGTCAGCGAGCGCCTGGTGGCCGGGTTTGCCACGGAGCCTGGTCGGGCACAGCCCGAAGAAGCTACGTGGCTCCTCTCTCTCCATCCCATGGGCACACCACCTGTGGGAGGAACCGCTGGGGTCGGGTGCGCTGTCATGTGGCTGGCAGCGAAGGTCAGGGGCTTCGACAGACCAGACCCGGGCGGCAGAGGCTGGCTCTGGGGACGTGAAATGTCACCTCTTTGTGGGGGAAGGAGCCGGAACTTGTGCGGGAGGTGGAGCGCTACCAGTTAGATCTGGTGGGGCTTACCTCTACGCACAGTCTCGGTTCTGGAACCACACTCCTGGATAGGGGGTGGACTCTGTCCTACTCCGGAGTTGCCCAGGGTGTGAGGCGCCGGGCGGATGTGGGGATACTCACAAGCCCCCGGCTGAGCGCCACTGCGTTGGAGTTTACCCCGGTGAACGAGAGGGTCGCCTCCCTACGCCTGCGGGTGATGGGGGGAAAAACTCTGACTGTTGTTTGTGCATATGCACCAAACAGGAGTTTGGAGTATTCGGCCTTCTTGGAGACCTTGAATGGAGTCCTTTATGGGGCTCCAGTAGGGGACTCCATAGTTGGTGGGGGACTTCAATGCACAAGTGGGTGATGATGGAGATACTTGGAGAGGCGTGATTGGGAGTAACGGCCTCCCTGATCTAAACCAGAGTGGTTGTCTGTTGTTGGACTTCTGTGCTAGTCATGGATTGGCCATCACAAACACCATGTTCGAACATAGGGATGCTCATAAGTGTATGTGGTACCAGAGCACCCTAGGCCAAAGGTCAATGATCGATTTTATAATTGTTTCATCTGATTTGAGGCCGTATGTTTTGGACACTTGGGTGAAGAGAGGGGCAGAGCTGTCAACTGATCACCATCTGGTGGTGAGTTGGGTCAGGGGATGGGGGAGGACTCTGGACAGACCTGGTAAGCCCAAACGCGTAGTGCGGGTAAATTGGGAACGTCTGGAGGAGGCCCCTGTCCGACGGACTTTCAATACACACCTCCGGCAGAGCTTTTCGGGCATCCCTGTGGAGGCTGGGGGCATTGAACCTGAATGGACAATGTTCAAAGTTTCCATTGCTGAAGTTGCGGTGGCGAGCTGTGGTCTTAGGGCCTTAGGTGCCTCAAGGGGCGGTAACCCACAAACAAGGTACCGACGGGCCCGAAGGGCTACAGCCTCTGCCGTGATGGAGGCAAAGCAGCGGGTGTGGGAGAAGTTCGGAGAAGACATGGAGAAGGACTTTCGGTTGGCACGAAGGTGCTTCTGGAAAACCATTCGCCACCTCAGGAGGGGGAAGCGAGGAATCATCCAAGCTGTATACAGTAAGGATGGGACGTTGTTGACCTCAACTGGGGAGGTAATAGAGCGGTAGAAAGAGCACTTTGAGGAACTCCTAAATACAGCTGACACGCCCTCTGTTGTAGAGGCAGAGCTGGAGGATGATGGGGGATTGTCGTCAATTTCCCTGGTGGAGGTCGCTGAGGTAGTAACACAACTCCACAGCGGCAAAGCCCCAGGAATTGATGAGATACATCCAGAAATGCTGAAAGCTCTGGTTGTGGAGGGGATGTCTTGGTTGACACGCCTTTTCAACATTGCGTGGAAGTCTAGGACGGTGCCTAAGGAGTGGCAGACCGTGCCTGTGCCAATTACAGGGGTATCACACTTCTCAGCCTCCCTGGTAAAGTCTACTCCAAGGTGCTGGAAAGGAGGGTTCGGCCAATAGTCGAACCTCGGATTGAAGAGGAACAATGCGGATTCCGTCCTGGCCGTGGAACAACAGATCAGATCTTCACTCTCGCAAGGATCTTAGAGGGGGCCTGGGAGGATGCCCAACCAGTCTACATGTGTTTTGTGGATCTGGAGAAGGCGCATGACCGGGTCCCCCGGGAGAAACTGTGGGAGGTGCTGCGGGAGTATGGGGGGTCCCTTCTCAGGGCCATCCAGTCTCTGTATGACCAAAGCGAGAGCTGTGTCCGGGTTCTCGGCAGTAAGTCGGACTTGTTCCAGGTGAGGGTTGGCCTCCCCCAGGGCTGCGCCTTGTCACCAATCCTGTTTGTAATATTTATGGACAGGATATCGAGGCGTAGTCGGGGCGGGGAGGGGTTGCGGTTTGGTGGGCTTGGGATCTCATCGCTGCTTTTTGCAGATGATGTGGTCCTGATGGCGTCATCGGTCTGTGACCTTCAGCACTCACTGGATCGGTTCGCAGCCGAGTGTGAAGCGGCTGGGATGAGGATCAGCACCTCTATATCTGAGGCCATGGTTCTCAGCAGGAAACCGATGGAGTGCTTTCTTTGGGTAGGGAGTGAGTCCTTACCCCAAGTGAAGGAGTTTATGTACCTTGGGGTCTTGTTTGCGAGTGAGGGGACTATGGAGCGTGAGATTGGTCGGAGAATCGGAGCAGCTGGTGCGGTATTACATTCTGTTTATCGCACCGTTGTGACGAAAAGAGAGCTGAGCCAGAAGGCAAAGCTTTCAATCTACCGGGCAATTTTAGTTCCTACCCTCACCTATGGTCATGAAGGCTGGGTCATGACCGAAAGAACGAGATCAAGGGTACAAGCGTCCGAAATGGGTTTCCTCAGGAGGGTGGCTGGCGTCTCCCTTAGAGATAGGGTGAGAAGCTCAGTCATCCGAGACGAGCTCGGAGTAGAGCCGCTGCTCCTTCGCGTTGAAAGGAGCCAGTTGAGGTGGTTCGGGTATCTGGTAAGGATGCCTCCTGGACGCCTCCCTAGGGAGGTGTTCCAGGTACGTCCAGCTGGGAGGAGGCCTCGGGACCTAGGTGGAGAGATTATATCTCAACTTGGCCTGGGACCGCCTCGGGATCCCCCAGTCGGAGCTGGTAGATGTGGCTCGGGAAAGGGAAGTTTGGGGTTCCCTACTGGAGCTGCTGCCCCCGCGACCCAATACCGGATAAGCGGATGAAGATGGAGATGGAGACTTAAGTTAAAACACTGTAACATACCTATATTTTTAACTATAATTAATTGAGAAAACTGTTGATTTTCTACATATGAGTCAGGCTAAATTATGTGTCAATATGTACATCAAATTAAAAAGAAAAATGGCAGACAACAGCTACATGTCTGTGTCCACCTGAAACCCAAACATACAAATATTGGAATGTACCTCCATCATTGCCATCACTACCACCTGTTGCTGTTTTTTCACATCATTGATGGTATTCAATAAGGCACGTGAAAACCATCTGACCACACGCTGAACTGCACTTGCACCATATCCATCTTTCTCCATCCATCCATCTTTGCTTCACTCCTAGATAATCTGAGGAAGATAATATAAGCTGATATTGTTTGGAACCCATTTCATGCTCAATGGATTGAAATGATGAAGCGCTCTGATACTGGAGCTGTCGGTGACATTAAAAGCCCACAGGTCCAGTCCAGGTTTGCAGTGAATTGTGCGCAAGGACTTCAAATTTTATGTTCTTGAACAATCCCATATATCTGCCTGCAGGACTATAAAAGAGATCAAGAGTTTTATTAAGAGTTAATTACTATACTGACCCACAGCAAAATCTCATTAAGTTGTACATCTATTTTATTCACTGCATAAAAGTGAATAAGTACGATATTTTGATCTCTATCACTCCATCATTAGCTGCCTGTCACAGTAAATTGATGGGCAGACACAGGCAGGTGATGACTGATTATAACATGTAGGGTTTAATGACAAATGGGTGTATCATACAGCAACAGAATACACAAATGTTTAATTGCGTATTCCCCATGTTGAATAAAGAATCTGGAGTTTCTGATATGTTAGTTAGAAACTAACTGCATACTGTTTTGTGAGCACTAAGATTCTAATTTGCCTTGTTTCAACAATTCATGCAGTGTAGTATTTGTGCGGTTTAGGGTAAGGTAGGATTGGGAATTATTGGTAGGCTTAAGCTTAATTCCTTCCTAAAAGATATGAGGACAGACTGCTGTCCTTGGTATTGTAATGTGCACATAATTAGGCTTAAGTTAAGTAAGTAAGTTGAGTACAAAGGCCCATGTCTTCCTTGTTATGCCTGTATCAGCCTACTGTTTGTGTCACTATGACCACCTTCTCCTACTTCTACCTACTTCTTCTACGTTTTGTGAGTTGGCCTCAACAGGTGTGTGTGACCCTGCATCAGTCTGGCTTGTTGAGAGACCAAACCTTTCCATTCATCTCATTTGCATATTTTAAGCACAATCCATGGCAAAAGAAAACGCACATCTGTATGAGTTTCCAAGCACTGCTGTGGTTGATTATTTAATGGCCATTGTAATCCAGTAATCTCTAAACAATTGTGGGATCAAAACATAAGGTCGTCAGGGCAACGTTAAGGAAACATATCCTAGTTAAAAATATATACTATATGTATATGTGAACCGACAATTTTGATCTACTTTAGACCAGAGACTATCTACCTCTCTCCCACATTAGCCTACCCAAACCTCAACTTCACCTGTCACCTATGAGGTTTATGATGCACATTTGAATGTATAAACCTGCATTAAGGGACTGTTTGTTTTTAATTAAAGGGGCTACTGGAGGAGTTTTGTGGTCTTTAATTAAAATAGACTTGACCCTCCCTTTGCCAATAATACATTTATCTATGACCCTCCAAAATGATTGGGAAAAAGGCATGAACCTCCCTAACAATTTATTTATGCCTTCTGTTCTGTTTGTACTGGGCAAAGATGTACAGATAGCCATTGTTTGTTTTTACAACCATGACACACATGACTAACCTCTGCCTTCTCATCTTACACATCACACTCCACTGTTATGGTGGCCATTTCAGTAGATTTACTCACCAATATATGGATAGGCATATCCAAAGTCATTGTAAATTTTAGCATATAGGTAAAGCTGCCGAAGCTGAACATCCATCCAAAACTCCATTTCTCAGACGAGCATCAGTTTGGGATCGATCATTCTACCACTCCTTCTCTGATGACTTGAAAAGGCTGTCGTTTGAACAATTTCACAGTTAATCACCTAAAGGATATTCTGCAGCCTGAAGACCTCCTGTCTCATGCCCTTCCAGCTGGTGCTGTCCGCAAGCTTCAACCTTCAAAATAAAAGCTTGTGTCTGTTCCGCTATGTTTTCATAGGCCTACCTTGATGTTTTTGATGTTTTTGAACTAAACAGTACGGCAATAATGCTAATGAATAAAAAAATTAAAAAAGTCATGATGGAACTAGCAAAGCAGTTTTGTGTTTATATGTGCAGGCGGGATTTATCAGTTTGGGAAATCGCACGATCTCTACAAAGCTACAGCTCAAATTATCTGGCTGAGTAAACAGGGAGGGACTCATCTGAGATGGGGGGGCCGAGACTGAGAGAGCTACATGGAAGACTATGCAGCTGACAAGCCACTTTGAAATTTTGCTGTTTTCATGAATTCAAAAGTTGGGTGACCCTCCCCCCCTAGACTAAAAAAAATAGTCTATGGTCCATTCCATTAATACTGAACGGTCCCTAATTGATCTTTTTCTATTCTAAGGCTAACAAAACACCAGTAAATATTGTGACGAATTTGCTAGTGTCAGGTAGTTGCTAACTGTTTTTCCCAACTTTTCTTTCTGCCATTTGCTTTTTCACTTAAATCAGCTACAGCTGGAAATGAAAGCTTGTTGTGAAACAAACAGTATTGTGGCGGGCAGTAAAACCAAAACAATGAGCTGAAAGATGCTAAAACTCTTCTCAGAACTGATGGTAACATCAGAGTCAGGTAATAATTATCTGTGGGTTCATCACTAAAAGAACATTTGATCCATTGTTTATACAAAAAAATGATAAGTGCAGCATTAATGTCTTTAAACTAGGCAGCAACAACAAAGAAACTATACATAAATACATTCTTAGCACAGAGGCAAGGTTTCTCAGCTTCTTTGTTTGGTAAGGAATTTCAGGTCTTAATATTACGTGAAATGACTTGTAGAGTGGATTTATTTCTTTTATCCTATGCTTTCAGAGGTTCAAAATGAGCACTTTTTATCTTCTCTGTTCCCAAGCTGAGCACAGCTTAAGATGGCCATGCAGAAGCGGCATTTGGTAAGTGTCCTAAGATATAAAAACAAGAAAGAATCTGTGCCTGATCAATTATTCATTGAGTCTTGCCCATTATATTTCTTGTGAAAATATAAAAAGTAGCTATGAAAGCGCTCTTTACTTTAGCTTACATGCTGCATATATTGACAAATGCATTGCTTTGTTAATCCTCAAATAAGAAATTAGAATAATGTATAAATTGACTGACCTTGAAAAAGAGGAAATCTTTTTAGCACGACTACCTCAACAGCAAGGTCTCGCTCAGGGACATTTAAGCAGAGCAGATACTTGCTTTAAAACTTAAATGAAAAGGATTTGCAAATATCGCATATTTTGAATGTGTTGTTTCTAATTAGGAGCATGTTATATAGATCAAATTATTGAAGAAGCTAGAGAACAAAACAAGAACACTGATGCCCAAAGAGTCCCCGAAGCACTTGCCTGTTACTGTGATACTCATACACCATGACTCACAGGACAATTTGTATCTGTTTGATTAAATTAGAAAATTCATGCATAATACACGGACAATCATGGCCGGCTTAATCTCTTTAGGCGTATGATAAGTTAATAAAATAATTCAAAATTGTTAACATTTTCATGAAGTAGAACTCAACAACACCTTATTAGTAACAACCTGAAAATCAATTTACAGGCAAACCAAGGAGAGGAAAAACTAACCACTAAAATCAATGTGTTCAATGACAAAATCTATTGGTCAGCCATGACATATTTATAGATGATGTCATGGTTACAGAGATGCACATTAAGCACAAGGACACTGGCGGCCAACTGAAGAGGAAATGATTGTGAAATATGGTCTAAGACCTCACTTCTTTGCTTTACATTTTAGTATAACGCAATAATATATTATATTTAACAACGCTCTACGCTCCTGGCGTTCAGAACTACTTACTGACACATCAATGCAATATGGATCTTCTTCAAGTTATGGGTCATTTCGCATTAGTATGACATCAATACTCACTGTATGGGATTTAAATGATATATGTTTTGGAAACTCAGTTAAGAAGCTGACAATAGATTCAAATTTGAGCTGAAACAATAACTCAATTAATCAATCTATTGATTGACAGAAACGTAATTGGCAAACATTCTGATCATTGATTGACCATTTCAATTATATAAGTAAAAAAAGGCTTTAAGGTTTTAAACTCAAATTGGATGGTTAGCTTTTTTAGTTTTTCCACATATAGTTAAATACATATTGTACAAAAACATATACATACTATATGTATTTAGTATGAATAAATACTAATGTTTTGGACTGTTGGTCCAACAAATAAAAAACCTTGGAGATGTAGAATTTATTTGTTTTTGGCCCGGGTGTTGTAAAGCCTTTGCTGAGGGGAAATACCTGTCAGTTTCTATTGATTGTGAAAGAAAATCAATTTAGGATATCCTTGGGTGCACGATGGTCTGACAAGTTCTTTGAATATTAACATGTATACAAATATGTTATACACTTTTGCATACTCATCCATCCATCCATCCATCCATCCATCCATCCATCCATCCATCCATCCATCCATCCATCCATCCATCCATCCATCCATCCATCCATCCATCCATCCATCCATCTCTGCTTATCCAGGGTCAGCAGCTCCAACATGGGACCCCAAACTTCCCTTTCCCGAGCCACATCAACTAGCTCCGACTGGGGGATCCCAAGGCGTTCCAAGGCCAGGTTGGAGATATAATCCCTCCACCTAGTCCTGGGTCTTCCCCGAAGCCTCCTCCCAGCTGGATGTGCCTGGAACACCTCCCTAGGGAGGCGCCCAGGGGGCATCCTTACCAGATGCCCGAGTTGTATACTCAGTGCTTATGAATTTAGTGTAACATATATATAGGAGTATATGAAGAGGAATATGTACAGTAATATGTTTGCGAGAAATAATATTGTTATGCTATTTGTTTTTTATTTATGGGTTGTTTTGTCTGAAAATGTTCTGTTGCCATGTTTAATGAGGACTCCAGGAAGAGTAGCTGATGTTCTACATCAGCTAATGGGGGTCCTAATAAAAATCAAATCAATTTCAGAGACTGTGTGACTGACATTGTTTTAGAGAGACAAAGCTGCAGTTGAAGGGCACTGATAGGCTTATACTTTTCTGTGTCAGACATCACTGCAAAGATTGTATTACTAATGAGGAGGGAACTGCTCATTTTAGTCATGTCTCTGCCAGAGTCACATGATTGAAGATTGGGAGCTTTTCACATCATTCTATTAAGAACAAATGAAAGGCAGCAAATGTCTACAGCTCCTTTGTTAAGGATCTTAAAAGAAAGAAGAGGGGGGAGCTAGTGGAAATGCCAACAAAATGTGCATAAATCATGTGAGTGATCTGCTCACCCCTGACATTACAGATGCAAGGTACTGTGCTGTAATTCACTGCAATATGCATGCTGAATCCAGCTCACTTATAAGATCTCTTCATTATTATTGATCAAACCAAAGTAGCACCTGTTGTGCTACATTTACCAAACCCTTTATGTGCCTGCTGTAGCTCCTCACAATCAATCAGTTTGAAGCACTGATATTTGCCTGACCCAAGTCACAGCCTGTTCAACACAACATGCTACATTTAGATTAATAGTAGCAATAATTTTGATTTACTGGCAGATTTTCTTGGTTAATCAATCAATCAATTACTGATAAGTCTATAAAAGAATTGCAAACCGTGAAAAATTCCCATCACAATATTTTGTGCCTGTCCAAAACACATTTCTACCCAATTTGCTATACAGTAAGTACAAAAAAAATCAGCAAATTCTCACATTTGTGAATCTAATAAAAACATAAATGACTTTGTCAAAATACTTGCAGATTAAATTGCTGTCAATTGACTTATCAAAAGCAACTTATATTTTTCACATGAGTTTAAATAGATCAAACCTTGAACTCTACAATTAATGGCCAACCCTCTGTACCAACCAACAGCTTTTCAGTATGTTAGTTTGTGTGTGTTACGACCTTTAAGCAGTAGGGGTAACTAGGAAGTAACACAAAACGAACTCAAACTAACAAAGAAGAAACTAACAAGTCAGAATACGGTAACACATTATTCTAATTCACACATATTCTAATTTAACACAATCTTCTTTAAAAATAGAACTCTTTGATCACAAAACTGAAGCAAAAAAGTAGTGTACACATATTATGTCAGAGATGGCAAAAGTACTCACTTCCCATACTTAAGTAGAAGTACAGATACTTGTGTTAAAAAATACTCCGGTAAAAGTAGAAGTACTGATTTAACGTCTTTACTCAAGTAAAAGTAACAAAGTACAGGCTTGGAAATTTACTTAAAGTATAAAAGTAAAAGTAGCCTTGTGAATGACAACCATTTTTTATGCAAAGTTCCCTGGATCACACACCCATGTTGCTAGTGTGCAAGCTGAGAAATGTGTTCATGGAAAACAGGTTCTTTATATGCTGTTGGTTACATTTTAAATGGATGTCTGCCAACAGACCTAAAATATCACATATACAATTATTGTGACAGAGACTGGGACTCAGGTTAATAAGATTCTGACTGAGTGGCAAGATATGATTGTGATTCTGTGAGAATTCACTGATCCAGTTCCTCATTTTTAATCTTCCCCTTAACATTTAAAGGAATCTACATGTATGTGTATGTCTGTGTGTGTGTGTGTGTGTGTGTGTGTGTGTGTGTGTGTGTGTTTGTGTGTGTGTGTGTGCTCAAATATGTTAATTAATTAAGAAGTTCCCCAGCACATTGGCCAGGAGTCATTCTTGATGCCTACTATCTGAAACATCTCAACCTCTTTCAGATCAGAATCAGAAACAGAATCAGCTTTATTTGCCAGGTATGAGGACACATACGAGGAACTTGACTTAGGTTGGAGCAAGCCTCTGGGCGGAAGCTTTGGAACAGCGCCACCACACGCTTTCTCGAAAAGAAACAATGTAGACAGAAACATAATATACATAACAACATACAACATAATGCACAAGACAACACACAGTTCATGTGGTCACATGAAGGAATTTTTTGAGGTCAGGCAGAGGATGATCGGGAATGTCTTGCTGCTTGTCCGCCCAATCTCTGGAATCGCTGTTTTCATCATATGAAATGAACTACACCTAATCTGTCGAGTTGTCTTGCAGTGGTGCGTCAAGTGCAACATACGGTAGCATTGTCCCATCTAGTTAGATTGAATATGGTATTGATGACGAAAACAATAATAACGGTAACTACAGGGAAATTATTGGAAAATTGTTAGTGAGGACTAGATTAGGACTATATTTAAAGCTGATTCTGGTTCCAACTTGGCCCCAGGACAGGTGTGTCTGTTAAAACATGGATGGAGACAACTTCTCTCTGTTGATGCAACATGCAACCCAGCTAACAGGTGAAGAACACAAACAACAGAATCACTAAGTTACTTTAAATGTGCAAGAACTATATACCAATACATATATATATATATATATATATATATATATATATATATATATATATATATATATATATATATATGTATATGTATATAATAATATAGAGACCAATACAGCAGTTTTGTTGGCTGCTGGGTAGGTGACTCATAGATCATCTAGACTAGTAATTGACAGAAGTAATGAATAATTAAAAGTCTTGTTCCGCAGAGATTTTGTGGTGTTGTGAAATATTGCTTTGCTGGAGGAAGTAAGCCAGAGTGTTACACTTTCAATAAATAATTAATTGGAATGATTCCTCATCATTATAATGCAACTTTAATTTGTAATGGTTAATTTAATCAGGAATATTTCATTCTAGAGAGAAATATTTTGATTATCAACCCAGTTGGATCTTTAATTCCAGAGAGATTATTTGTGTTTTCTATTAAAGAGCCTCTACCCAAATCATAATGTTGAGGTTTCTGGACTGTACTGCCTTTGCCTTCTGTCTCCAATTTGTGAAAACAGGCGTGCTGTATCCTGAAACAGATGATGATTAAAAAGAAGTGAAGGTGTAGACACATAACTAACAATATGTGATTTGGTGTTCAAGTAATTGTATTAATGGGAAATCTTTGCTTGAAGGAGGAACCGCCAAATACACTGTATGACTTGTCAGATGTTAATGAAGAGTAGAGGAAGGATGCATCTCGCTACAAAATTACAAAAAGGTATTTTGATTCATGTGGATGATGCAGACACATTAACATTGTAAAAAAAACATTTTGCAGAGACTATATACGTAAATCTAAATAACTTAATTATTACCTGCAAATAAATGCCTAATGTAGGTTGTAAGACTTGCCACCCATTACTTGCCAGTGGGACGGGTGTGGCTAAGTGGTAGAGCGGTTGGCTGACAATCGGAAGGTTGGTGGTTCAATCCCTGGCCCTGCGGTCCCATGTCAAAGTGTCCTTGGGCAAGACACTGAACCCCGAGTTGCCCCCGATGCAGCGTATCAGAGTGTAAATGTGTATGAGTGTTTATCTGATGAGCAGCACCTTGTATGGCCGCAGTGTATGAATGCGTGTGAATAGCTCCTGTACTATGTAAAAGTGCTTTGAGTAGTCTATGAGACTAGAAAAGCGCTATATAAAATACATTTACATTATGATTGGGCAACAAAGGAGTTCTAGCTGAGCCTTCACTCAGCCGGTCTCCCGGCACGGTGACTCCCCCACACGATTTCTTTGTCATGCCTCGCAAGTGTTTTTTGTGCTCAATTAAAGACGGTACCAGCTCCCCAGCAGCGTTCTGCAGACTCTTTGTTCATTCAGTTCTCCTCAATTGGCTGCTCGCCACTCGACACTGCAGGCACTTTAAACCCTGTAAATCCTTCTGTACAAGGAGAAAGTTCTACTTCTTTCCAACTACATGTGTGCTGAGGCATCCTGTTTCGTAAAGATTGTGGTGGTGAAGAAACACTGCTTAAAGTTTAAAAACTGCTTTCTAAATTGTAATCTCTTTCTTAAGATGAATTGTTGATTGAGTATATAGTAGTGTATATATTTTCCTCAATTTCCACGATTGACTGATACACTCCAGTAACAGACCCTCACTCACACAGCAGAACTGACTCCCAGCCTCTGACCACAGGGAGCCACAGGGAGTTTTTGAGCTCTACGGAGCCTTGTGGGTCCCCATTTTGTTTCAACTTGTGCAAACACAAGGACATACACATGTGCGTGCACAGGTGACTCAACACACAATCCTGCTAATGGTTTCACACTATTGCACTAATCTACAAGTGGCAGTAACAAGAAACGCAGTGATGCACCAGCGAAGGAGACTGCTAGCCAGTGCCATGGATGCCAACATGGATGTGAAGCCAAACATGGATGTGACAATGCTGTACTTAAAAACTGGCTTTGCAAATTTGATGAGAAAGGAATGCATACTGTTTGTTAGACCTCAGGGATACACACATCATTAATCAGGCTGCTCTCAGACAAGAAGAAAATAAACGTGCCCT